>CM068836.1:13107500-13349790 GCA_028554795.2 Sinohyriopsis cumingii
AAATTCGTGCATTTATTATTATTATTTTGTAAACTCACTTGTTAAATAGACAATGGATTTGTTTTACCTACACAATTGAAAGAAACGTTTTAAATTTCCAATGAGTGGCGGAAGAAATTATAATATACATGAACTCAAACAGCTCGTGACATTCCGGTAGTTAAATATGGGTGATTGCAATGATTTATTTTATTAGAACTTAACATTTCTTGAAACAGTCATTCGACATATCAGTGGTTAGAAGCACCTGAACATTTAAAAGGCGAAATTAAATTAAGTCAATGAAATGCAATTTGTATATTTCTCAGTTAATATTTTCCTTGCATCATACACATTGGATAAAATGTTGCGTCACTGAGTGGACTGTGATATGGCATCTACTTAACTGGTTTTATAACAGTAGGTCTGGCAAAAGAGTACCCAGTTCGTGATGACATTGTTTATGTTTTAAAAAATTATGTTAATCCTTCGGTGCCATTGGCCTAATAAAGTTGACTGTTGACATCACATATTGATAACTTAAATCTTCTTTCTAATTTTTTGTCGATTGCAGCTGCAGTGTTTACACGTGCAAATGGTTTCGTTTAGTTTACCGCCTGTAAACATTTACAAAACTGGTCAACGTATAAGCTAATATGCAGGAACTATCCACTCCAATTAAACGATGCACTTCTAGATCTCTGTCTAAGAGGAATATTCAGGGGGATAAAAAAAAAAGTTCATTCCTTTCTGAAAATAAGTGTGATTTTCGCTAGGAAAAAAACCGAAGTTGACAAAAATTGGTTGTAGCGCTTATTGCACAATTTGACATATCAGGATGATTTACTGATAATGCTGACACAATTTGTAAGACTACATTATTTACCTTTCAAAAACATGTCTGGTAAAGGAACCTTTTCTTAGTAACATTTTATTTGCAAGAAACCAAGTTTCACAGATTTTGTCCGCTTGCATTTATCAATTATGTTTTTATGTAAATGAATGTAATAGTTGGAAGCCATGTCACGGCGATTCTGTGGATGTTTTATTAAAATCGTCAGATATGTTCCAAAAAGTCATATTTTACATGCTGAATCCTGTCGTGGTAGGAGATCAAAGAGTTTCATCAAATCAAGCAGTTATAAGTTGAGTGAGTCCAGCATGCACGTAATATTAGTGAAATGTCCAGCAGGACATTCCAGTAGACTTAAAGTGAATTACGTGTCTTTTTAGTACTGACGTGGTGTCAGCAGAGACTTGGATGCGCTCAGCTATGCCGGACATCTGGACAGTCGACTGTGTGTGCGTGTCGGGAGGGATATTTCCTGCATCCCAATGGCAAGGATTGCATTCGTACGTAGGTAGCCCGATCAGGGAAATTGTGACCATTTTTATAACTAATTGACCGTTTTTCTCTGTATAATGAATCCCCCCCCCACGTCTCTTTATTTCAAGCATAATCCTGTCCCAGTGTCGGTACTTCATGAGTAACATTCAGTATGATGTGATGCTAGAATTTTATTTCCAAAATTTCAACCAAAAATACTTTAAGCTAGAATACGTTTCAAATTTTGACAAGTCCTCTATTTTATCTTTTCGTGAAGATAGTAAAACCATGCTGTTAAGTAGTACAACCATCTTCATTCTCTTTCTTTATAAGTTTCTAAAAGCTGTGACTTGTACTAGCGTTGTTTCATTGATATCATACAAATGTGAGAAACATTACATTTATAATTTTAGTAATTTTACTTTAAAAATTAAAGACTGTACGGTTTGTTAAGAACAAAATAAATGGTTAGATCATTTAAATATACCATAAAGTCTAAGATTAAATGCTTTTGAAGCAGAAACAATTCTTCGGCTCTTTGGTTTATATTGCTTGTAAATAGTCAGTTGTTTTATATTTATTTATCTTTATAAATGCAGTAACAAGTTTGTAATTTCTAAATGTTTATTTATTTTTACATTTTCCACACAAAGATTATGGACTTGCTGCCATGACCTGATATTTGATATAACAAAGTAAAATACATTACTTTTTAATATACTACTTTACTTAATAATAATAATAATAATAATAATAATAATAATAATAATAATAATAATGTGTTGCATTCAGGTTCAAATGACACACAAGCATCAAGTAAGGGTCCTACAACTTTATGAAAAACTTAAGCTTAAATCTATATAAAAAACCAAACACCAGTGTTGTTTACAGTACGAAGCACAGCCAAATAACTGCCAGCTCTCCCACTTTGTCGTTGTTTTAGTAAGGGGTTAGAGATAAGCAATTTTAACTAATTAATTAATTATCCAAAGGATAAACTGGTTCAGGCACAGTTAGCCCTGGAAGATTTTTTTTTAAAAAAAATGGTGCCTGTTGACAGTCTCTATTACGAAATATCTAGACTGCTGGGATTAATGTTCGGGCTGGCTGCCACCACTAACAGCTAGAATCTGATATGCATGGAGAGTGAAAGTGTGCTGAAATAATAATAATAATAATAATAATAATAATTGTGTTATTATTATTATTATTATTATTATTATCTGTGTAATATGTTTACTTAATATTGTACAAAACATCTTAATACTCCATGAAAACAATAGGTATCCTTAACCAAACTGATACTTTTAAACGTCTGTTCAGTTATTCCTGATGTGAGCTTATCTCGTAAAAACTATAAATAAAATGCCAAAACAGAATCTTTCAATCAAGTTATACACAAATCTCTTTATAATACGCAATAAAACTATTTACGTAGCATCTTCTAATTGTATTGTCTCTATGCTTCTTGCAAAAGAACAATTAAGGATGCTCTCGTAGCAATTGCCAGTGGTCTAACGTCTGCATTTATGTAAAACGCAATGTTTACTGCTCGATATCGTCTTCTACGAGTATTAAACACGTTAGCCAAAGAATAATTTACTTTTGTACGTTTTTTATGTTTCCTACTGCAGTATAATGTGATTATAAATATTCCATGGTGTGGTGATTGTGACAGCATGTAAGAAACACTGTCTTATTACATCATGCAATAGCTTGCCAATGAATAGATTGGTTTTAAATTTAAAGTTTTATCTCGTTTTTGACTGCACAAAACAGAAAAGATTTACGATGTTGTGTGTTTGGGAGGGGGGTGTAATTAAAAGGTAAAAGAATGAACCTTGGCTGTGACAGGTTTTGTATTACTGACGCGCTTTGCTATCAGATATGCAAAAAGGCTTAGAAGACTAGACCCTGTTACAACCCTTTGCAGGTAGATAACGTGTGTTTATTCAATTCACATGAAGGGTCTTTTTAATACAGTAAACGTATCTTGCATCTTAAATTTCTTGAAAGAAGTAAACAACTATTCTAAAATATAACTTTCATGTTTTCACGCTGATTTTTTTAAAAAAACCTAACATTTGTATTGTTGTTCATCCTAAGTACCTTTGTTATCTAATTATTCATCGACACGCGCATTTACATTCCCCGTTAATCGGCAATCTTCATATATTACCCTCACCATCTAATTTTTCTTTTTGTTTTTAATTGTTTGCTTTTATTTTCGCCGGTCGATAATGCAACTTTTATCAGATGTAATTAATCTTGCATATAATCATTTCTATGACGCTAAATAGCCATACAGTTCTGGTGTGCTGTAAAACCACAATCAATCAATCAGTGAATTTTGCTGGGATTTTTGGTGATATCATAAAGGTCGCTCTTTTGAGAGTGCACAGAAAATGTATGAAAATACAATAAAAGCAAAATAATTCCAAAGTAGTAGTTTATGGTGAATTAGGAGAAGATATAAGGATACACAATAATTGGGAAATACTGGATAAAATTTCAAATATACTCAAAACATGTAATTCTACAATAAGTGCAAAAACTGAAGGTCTACAATTCCACCATTTGATGATCTTTACGTGAGAAATGCTTTGCAAAGAGTTTCGCCGTGGTTTTAGACTAGTTTGCTACACGAGATTTTTTGTAAAAATATTTTAAAGAATTATCAAGGATTTTTTCTTTTGAACTTGCACCATGATTCAGAATATTTCTAACTGTGTTTTCACAATACATTTAGAGGTTCACGATTCATTTAGAGGTTCACAATTCATTTGTACCGAGAAATGCTTTTCACAGTATGCCTTTTTACTGGAATCTTGGAATCAAGACGATTAACAAATCATTTTAAAAAATCCCAATTATGTTTAATATATCTCAACAAAAAATGGGATACGGCTAGTTGCATTTATTAATGAAGCAAATTAGTTAAAAATTAACAAAATACATAATTTTTTGCAGACTTAAATACCTACCTTGAACTAACAGCTATATGACTGTGTTTCACTTTTTAAAAAAAATGTTTAATTATATGAATGTCATATTTTGTACATCATGATGCCTGGTAAATGTATTAACACTATAATCATTACATAATGCACACACACACACACACACACACACACACACACACACATACGTACATACATACATACATACGCACTCACGCAAACACGCACACACACATACAAACATACGTACATACATACATACATACATACATACATACATACATACATACATACCTGAGATTTGACGAGAAATAATACCACCTAATGATGACGATAAATACTTCTTGAAACATCGATACTGAAAAACATAAAAAGTTAATGAACTTAACTTACCGTGCATGTGATCCATTACTAAATTATGCCATATGTTATGTTTTGAAACCATCCTAAAATCTTTCCAAAACAGAAACTTGAGTTTCACGTCCTTTTCAATTCCAGTATATAGAAAAATTTATATTTATAGGGATGCATATTTTATAATGCGTCCTCTTTTGCGAGGTCGTCATATGCGCTTTTAGCATTTTACTCGAAGAGAACAACCAAGTAGCAAAACTTGCTCTTTGTCCTAGTTTTAAGTACTTTATACGTGTTCGCATAAAATGGATTCGATAAATTATACGTTACCTTCATAGGCATAATCAGTATTTAAGATTCTTTGTCTGTCCATCCGTCCGTGAGTCTGTGTGTACGTGTGTCCGTCTACCCGCATGTCCTCATCTTCCTGCATCCTAGTACAATACTTCTTTATTTGTAGTCCTCTACCATCCACTAAGGGTCATATTTGAATGAGTAAGTGTCGATGTGTCGGTCGCCAGAACTGGTTCACTACGTGTTACTTTCAGCAACGTACAACCAATAGGGTTAATCATATGTTAGGGCACTAATTTCATTTGCTTCACACCTATTGTCACCAAACGTAAGAACACTCGGGAAATTTAATCAGAAATGATTCAATATCTTGTCCGTCCTCCCATTACAGCTATGTATGATTTATTTATAAACATATTAATATGCAACTAATAATAAAGGGGTATTTTAGATTGAACAGACTGTTGTGCACCAAAATTAGGTCAAATTGACTTATTTTTAAAAAATATATTCAGAATATGTTTGCACTTTAATTACAATATCTTTTAGCCAGTTATTTTCAGAATTAAAATGTGGACTCATTCAGGGACGAACATTAATTGTGCAAGAAAACTTGGTGGGTTTAACCTAATTTTCAGAATATATTAAAATTAATTAGAAGTTGTATGCGGTTTATAATACCGATAATACTTCACATATTGCCATCAAACGAACAATAAAAGGTGAGCCTTACGATTTTATATTCAAAATATCCATCATTGTGACCTAATTTCAGTTAGTTAATGAAATCATTTAAAATGGTTTATGTGCTTTAATTCCAAACATTTTACCAGCTGCAACAATACTTGCATATATATTGTACTGTATGATTAAGAGGTATGACACACCGAAACTAGGTTTATGTGACCTACTATCTATGGTTTACTGAACTAAATAACGATTTCGGCTTACGTCACTAAATCCGTGAATATCTTGTGAGCTCAGAGCTCATGCTCAGTAACAAATCTGCTATTGATGATTTATCATGAGTAAAGAAAGTGTTTTTTTCCCGTCTCTCCTGCAAAGAAAGTCGCATTGATTAGGTGTATTGGTCACGACGTCTGTCTCTCCGTTGGTCAGTCGGCCACCTTCTGGTTAAAGTGTTTTAAAGGACAATATCTTCCGTTTTCATCAGTGAAACATCATCAGAATATTTGCTTTCAAATGCACCAGAGGGAAGGAAAATAAATCCCTGCAAATTGAAGACTAAAGCGGTCAAATGTCAAGATTGCAGGCTGCTTAAATTTGTGTGGGATTCTCCGGATATACATACAGCAGCTGACTTGGATGTCGAAAGTTCCAAGGTCTAAGTCACAATGGTATTTGTGGTTGTTTTTTTTTCTTTTCTTTTTTTCTTCTTATTTTTTGTTTGTTTGTTTTGTTTGTTTTTTGTTTTTAAATCTTTTTTTTTCGAGAGGGGGCGTGCTAAGAAGGGGAACGGGGGATTGTATTATATGAATTTATATAGCCATTTTACTTTTAACCAGTGTAGACGGCATCTCAGTCGATATGATAAATTTACATATATTGTAGAAACATGTGCTCATGGGAACGGTGGATGTCAACACAATTGCACGGACACACCCAACGGACCATTGTGCAGCTGTGCTCCAAAATATATTTTGACCGACGATGGAAGAACTTGCATAGGTAATTCAAAATAAGTATTCTTTGCGAATATTGGAGTTGTACACACACACACACACACACACACACACACACACACACACACACACACATATATATATTAAAAAGTTGGTTTCCTAAAGGCATCTCAAACTACAAATTAATTCCTGATGAAAAATGGCATATGTAATAATCTGGGTTAAACAGTTCATATTTTCCCTGTCATTTACTATAAAACTACACTTGTTATTTTATTGTCCATTAATTTCCTATATCTCGAACTGAGCACAAGCGATTCGGTGTGCAGTATAAATCAAAAAATGTCATGATTCTCAAATCAAGCACAGACGATTCTGTAATACATTATATTTTCAAATTATTTATGCGAATAAGCAATTTGACGTCATTTGTGTCATTGTTTAAGGAGCAAGATACAACACTTATACACAAAAATGTGTTTATAAACCTGAAGTAATCAATAAAATAAAAAAAAAACTTCACAATGCACTCAATCAAGATATGAAAGTGCGCCTATGTACTGATACAATTTATAAAGTGGTAGATACAACATAACAACCAATGTTGGTTTTCTATAGTTATTAGATAAAAATGTTTCAATGTGTTGATATAATGTACAGAGAATCTTGTCTTAAATTCCCATGAAACTGAATTAAATAAAACTGTTTAGATCTGGTTGTAGAGTGCGAGTGAAATTAATTTTGTTTCTTCTACAAAATATTCATGATCAGTAAATAATTTATATTGGGAAGGACTTTGAAGTCTTCCCCTGAACAGTTATGTGGATATCATACACTTTTAATAAGTCTTCTGTTCTGCCTTGTTATCTACGTACTGTCTTTCTCTTTGCTAATTAATTTTTCGTTTGACCGATGTAAAAGGCTTCACATTTATCATATCAATGCATAAATCACATTGTTAAAAATTGTAATGTTCTCTTTAATTTTAAATACCATGCCAATTTTAAATTTAATTGTGCTTCCATATGTTATATTAGAACATGTTTTAATCTACTCGTGCCACATTTGGTTAAAAGGGCCTCTCTTTCGATGTTAGGTACATTTAGACCTGTTTAGATTTTCGGTTGTATCATACCTTAATAATTTGTATTCTTTCGAAGACATTTCTCATATTATCACAACATTACATGTTCGCACCATAAAGAAGATAATAGTGTTCCGTGACTTAGAAGTTGTCATTAAAGGAATTTCATATGATGATTTCATATTTTCACGGTTACCTCCCTTGATCTGTCCATTCTTTTCCGCTCTCGGTAATCCCAATCTGATAATTACATCTGGGTACATTTGCCTGCAAAGATATTGCTGTAATCATGAGAATTTCTTTACTTCTGTATATTTATCCTTTACAATTGTTGTCACACATGATGCAAGAATTAAAGGAATGTTCACTTTTATGTTGCATAACAAGATTTCTTCTTTAAAGATTAGTCATATATCTCCACAGTCAGTGTAGGTTCGAGTGTCAGGCTCGACCAACATTGGTATGTGAGAAATCTTGCCAGTAGCTTGCGGTGGGTAGGTGCTTTATTGGGCTTTCCCAGGTTTTTCTTCCACGAGACGTACTGGCCGCCTATCATGGCATAAACCCAGATCAACAACAACCTAACAAGAGTTCAAGTTGAGAGAGTGGTGTGTATCACTTTGCTTACTGTGATGTCAATAAGGGTTCCATATAGTTTGGCTTACTGTGATGTCAATAAGGGTTCCATATAGTTTGGCTTACTGTGATGTCAATAAGGGTTCCATATAGTTTGGCTTACTGTGATGTCAATAAGGGTTCCGTATAGTTTGGCTTACTGTGATGTCAATAAGGGTTCCATATAGTTTGGCTTACTGTGATGTCAATAAGGGTTCCATATAGTTTGGCTTACTGTGATGTCAATAAGGGTTCCATATAGTTTGGCGACTACGTCTAGGAAAGGAATAAATGTGTCATTCTTATTTTTTTTAATTGTATAGCTGGGTGACAGTTGTTAAGTTCTTGGAAGAAATCTTCTCAAGATATATGCTTATTCCATAATATGAAACAGACTTCTAAAATCTCTTCCAGTTCTTTCTAAAACAGAAACATTCCGCCAATTCTGTTCCATGTGTATCCTCCATTACTCTATCAAATAAAGTCTCTTCTTCCTACACTAAGACTTGCATAGCATCAGTTGACGCCATTTTGCTGTAAATAGCCATGCCTTGTTCTGAATGTAAGAGTAAAATATATTGTGTTAAAATACTAGTTTAAGGGACTCAAGTATAAATTCATAAATGAATTGTGAATATATGTCTTCAATTTATTTGTTTAACCAAATTTCACAGCTTCAATTCTATAGTCACGTGGAATATTAATGTAAAAGTTGACTATACCAAGGGTCTGTAGTGCTGAAACATTACTCATAATGCCTGGTAATTGACTGATAAAGTCTTTATCAACCCTTATTCACAGTGTCTGGTAACTGATAGATAAAGTCTTTATCATCCTTTATTCACAATGTCTGGTAATTGATTAATAACGTCTCTATCATCCCCTATTCACAGTGTCTGGTAATTGATTGATAAAGTCATAATCAACCCTTACTCACAGTGTCTGGTAATTGATTGATAATGTCTTTATCATCCCTTATTCACAGTGTCTGGTAATTGATAAAGTCTTTATCATCCTTTATTTACAGTGTATGGTAATTGATTGATAACGTCTTTATCATCCCTTATTCACAGTGTCTGGTAATTGATTGATATAGTCAATATTATCCCTTATTCACGGTGTCTGCTAATTGATAGATAAAGTCTCTATCATCCTTTATTTACAGTGTCTGGTAATTGATTGATAACGTCTTTATCATCCCTTATTCACAGTGTCTGGTAATTGATTGATAATGTCTTTATCATCCCTTATTCACAGTGTCTGGTAATTGATTGATAAAATCATTATCAACCCTTATTCACAGTGTCTGGTCATTGATTGATAAAGTCTTTATCATCCCTTATTCACAGTGTCTGGTAATTGATTGATAAAATCAATATTATTCCTTATTCACAGTGTCTGGTAATTAAATTATAAAGTCTTTATTATCCATAATTCTCAGTGTCTGGTAATTGAATGAAAAAGTCTTTGTCAATCCTTATTCACAGTGTCTGGTAGTTGATTGATAAAGTATTTATAATTTCTTATTCACAGTGTCTGGTAATTGATTGATAAAGTCTTTATCAACCATTATTCACAGTGTCTGGTAATTGATTGATATCTTTAGCATCCCTTATTTACAATGTCTGGTAATTGATCGATAAAGTCTTTATCATCCCTCATTCTCAGTGTCTGGTAATTGATTGATAAAGTCTGTATCATCCCTTATTCACAGTGTCTGGTAATTGCTTGATAAAGTGAAAATTATCCCTTATTCACTGTCGCAGAATAGAAACCGAGTGGGTCGTCTGACTAAATGAATAAGACAAACACAATGTGAGAAAGATGGAAATTTATGAAATAAATTAATAAAGAAAAATATATGATGTAAAAGTACAATGATTCTCTCACGCTCTCAACATAAGATTGACTCAAATCACTCTACACAACATTCACACATTGAAAATAAACCAAAATATGAAATCAGTATGAAGTACAGATCCAAGAAACCTCATGGACTGCAAACACGCTTCAAACAGTATTATACCAACAAGAGAGATTCACATAATCTCAAATATGAACTCCGATTAAGATTCAAAATAATCTTATGAACACAACTAAAATTCAAAATAATCTTATGAACACAACCAAGATTCAAAATAATCGTATAAACACAACTAAGATTCAAAATAATCTTAAGGACATAAAAATGCAATTGGAACAATAATTGAACCAAACGTATGCTTCTAGACCCCTTGTACAGTCGCACGATTCCTTGGGTTGGCCCACACTCTTATCGGCCGCTCGCACTCGTAATGGATCCACTACATGTACAGTCATACGTATATACACGTTCAGACAGCATACAGCACCCTTTTGAATTTGCTACGTCTACGTCCGTGGCACAGATATACGTACATACATACATACGTATCGACAGCACGCAGCCTTAATAACTCTGGAAACTCCAGACAGCTCTAAACAACTTTAGACAGCTTCAGACAGCTCTAGTCATATTCACAGTCACAATCCCAGTGACAGTCACAATCACAGCCACAGTCACAAGTCACAATCACAGCGACAGTCACAATCAGCCCTATGGCTGGAGAACAATGGAGAGCGTACACTCCCTGACGTGATCCAAAACGACTAGTGTCGGTTTAGAAATCGATCTTACTTAGAGCAAAAGTCAGGGTAAAATACCCGTACATATCATGTTATTAATGTCCCTTCGTCGTAAGTAATTTATGGCGTGGTACATGTTGATACAGTCGCTTACCTGGAAAATACTCTTTCACCCCGGATAACGTTGTACGCATGTACAACGAGAAATAGTCAAATAGTTCTAAGGCAAAACCAAGTTATTTATTTGCCTAATTCTGTGATAATACCTCCCCTCAAGAGAAAAAAATGTACACATTTTAAAAAAAAAAACCTCACAGAATAAAAGAGAAATTACTAATGATATGTTACAATATTTACACCGGTTATACTGCAATCTGAATTTTCTATACTGGGTAAAAATTTATCCAAATTTCCAATCATGCTCTACTCAAGTAGTCTGCCTCTATATTTTCAACTCCTCTTATTGCCTCTACACGGAAGCGATAAGGTTGTAGTGTCAGCGCCCAACGCATCAATCGAGCGTTAGCGACCTTGGC
Organism: Sinohyriopsis cumingii; assembly: GCA_028554795.2. Classification (NCBI taxonomy): domain Eukaryota; kingdom Metazoa; phylum Mollusca; class Bivalvia; order Unionida; family Unionidae; genus Sinohyriopsis; species Sinohyriopsis cumingii. The sequence goes on from CM068836.1 coordinate 13,118,897, forward strand.
CTTGTTTAAATACAATAGGGGTTGGTGATCAGTCTCGAGAACGAAATCTCTCCCAAAAAGATACGCATGATACTTCCCAATTCACCACACTATGGCCAAACACTCTTTCTCAATAATAGTTTTGACGGATTCGTCACGTTCTTGTTCTCGTTTGAATTCATCACGCGAAATTCCGGAGATCGATTCAGGGACTATTAATTTCTGAAACGCGTTTTTCTCTCGTCGGGTTTGCGCTCGCGATTCGACTGCCTGGGCCAAAGGTATCCTGAAATCTACCATGGTTGGAAGACGGGAACCTTCAACATTGCCGATCGTCAGATCGTAAATAGGGTTTTCCATACAAAGGGCATCAACAGTTCCGGTTAGGAAAGGTGTTTCTACAGTGATCCTTGCTACGGGAATGCGACCGATCGTCTTCTGATCGAGTAGCATACATGGAGACTCCCACCCGAGCATTTGGTTATCCTGCACGAGACTTCGTTTGATCACTACAGCCGTGCAACCATTGTCACGTAATGCTACGATTTCTAGACCGTTCACGAAACCTCTCGCGGTTGGTACTCGCGCTTCGGGAAAAAGACACGTGCCAAGTGTACGAATACCTGGTTTTACCTACACAAGATTATCAGATATACCTTTACTCTGTATAGCAACGGCTACCTTATGTATAAGTCCCTTTCTTTTAGGACATTTTGCTTGAACATGACCCCATTCCTAACACAAATAACATTGTATTCCCTGACGACCTGTATCCCTAACTGGCCTACTTGCCTCAGCTGATTTCACAAGCTCCCTTGGCATCCGTCTCGTTGACTGGTTTCCAGACTTAAAATCTTTTGAAACCACGTTCTGGGTTCCCCCATGAGCCTTGGCATAGAAATCGGCTTGCTTAGCCATATCCTGTACGCTTGAAAAGACTTTCTCTTTCAGAAACTGACTTAGTTCCCGCCCAACTGTGTTCAACAATTGATCTCTGAGCAAGAAATCAGTCAACCCTTCAAACGTTTTCACGGCTTTGCCGCATTCAATCCACCTCTGAAAACAGTTCGCTATTCTAACGATGAACTGACCAAAGGTTTCTCCCTTCTCGGGCTTGCTATATCTGAACTTTTTTACGGAAACCCTGTTCACTCAGCTCGTACCTTTTCAGAAGTGCTTCCTTCAGGACGTCGTATTTGAACTCATCGTCCCTAGGAAGTCGCGAGTACACATCCAGCGCGTTACCTTTTAATAAACCACTGAGATGCAGTGCCCAGTCATTTCGACTCCACTTCTGGTTCTCGGCATACCGCATAAACCGATGAAGATAACTATCCATGTTATCTTTTTCATCGTCAAAGGGGGGTAATTTGGGACCGTTTAATTTACTAGAGGCAGAATCGTGTTCATTTCTAGCTGTTTCTAACTCTATCTTACGTTCATGATCTCGTTGCCTTAATCTTTCTTCTATCTCCAAAGCTTCTAACCTTGCTAGTTTTTCCCTTTATAACTTTCTATCTTCTGGTTCTTTAAGCAGTTCTATATTCTCCCTCTCCGCTCCCCTTTTCCATTATTTCCTTTCCTTTTCGGCCTGTTTTTCTAGTTCTATCTTTTCCCTCTCTAATTCTGCCCGCCTTTCCTCTGTTTCCCTTTTTTCCCTTTCTAATTCCCTTTTTTCATTCCTCTCCCGGGCTTGTTCTTCCCTTTCTAATTCCCTCACCTTTACCCTTTCATCCCTCTCCCGGGCTTGTTCTTCCTTAATAAATTCCCTTAGACTTTCTCCCTTATACCCAAGTTCTTTGCCTAAGGCGACCAAGTCCTTAAGGGATGACATGATTAATAGTAATATAACAAATTTAATTTTACAAAAGAAACTAACCCTATATTCCTGATGAAGGCAACCAAAACAAAATGAATATGTATTTATACTAGACCCACAGGCCTAGAACAACTAAACAAATTAAGCACCTACTTGATTATCTTGTCAAGAAGGTAACACTCGAATATAAACAATAAGTGTAGACTTTCACAAACAAGATGATGACGATTCACTTAATCCAAAGATCCCACTTCTGACACCATTGTCGCAGAATAGAAACCGAGTGGGTCTTTGGACTAAATGAATAAGACAAACACAATGTGAGAAAGATGGAAATTTATGAAATAAATTAATAAAGAAAATATATGATGTAAAAATACAATGATTCTCTCACGCTCTCAACATACGATTGACTCAGATCACTCAACACAACATTCACACATTGAAAATAAACCAAAATATGAAATCAATATGAAGTACAGATCCAAGAAACCTCATGGACTGCAAATACGCTTCAAACAGTATTATACCAACAAGAGAGATTCACATAATCTCAAATATGAACTCCGATTAAGATTCAAAATAATCTTATGAACACAACTAAGATTCAAAATAATCTTATGAACATATATATGCAATTGGAACAATAATTGAACCAAACGTATGCTTCTAGACCCCTTGTACAGTCGCACGATTCCTTGGGTTGGCCCACACTCTTATCGGCCACTCGCACCCGTAATGGATCCACTACATGTACAGTCATATGTATATACACGTACAGACAGCATACAGCACCCTTTTGAATTTGCTACGTCTACGTCCGTGGCACAGACATACGTACATACATACATACGTATCGACAGCACGCAGACTTAAATACTCTGGAAACTGCAGACAGCTCTAAACAACTTTAGACACCTTCAGACAGCTCTAGTCATATTCACAGTCACAATCCCAGTGGCAGTCACAAGACACAATCACAGCGACAGTCACAATCAGCGACGTTATACGCATGTGTCTGGTATTTGATTAATAAAGTATTTCTGATTCCTTATTTAGAGTGTCTGGTAATTGATAGATAAAGTCTTTATCATCCCTTATCCACAGTGTTTGGTAATTGATTGATAAAGTCTTTATCATCCCTTATTCACAGTGTCTGGTAATTGATTGATAAAGTTTTTATTATCCCATATTCACAGCGTCTGGTAACTGATCGATACAGTTTTTATTATCCCTTATTCACAGTGTCTGGTAATTGATTGATAAAGTCTTTATCATCCCTTATTCATAGTGTCTGGTAATTGATTGATACAGTTTTTACTATCGCTTATTCACAGTTTCTGGTAATTGATTGATAAAGTCTTTGTCATCCCTTATTCACAGTGTCTGGTAATTGATTGATAAAGTCTTTATCATACCTTATTCACAGTGTCTGGTAATTGATTGATACAGTTTTTATTATCCCTTATTCACAGTGTCTGGTAATTGATTGATAAAGTCAATATTATCCCTTATTCATAGTGTCTGATAATTGATAGATAAAGTCTTTATCATCCTTTATTCACAGTGTCTGGTAATTGATTGATAAAGTCTTTATCATCCCTTATTCACAGTGTCTGGTAATTGATTGATAAAGTCTGTATGATCCCCTATTCACAGTGTCTGGTAATTGATTGATACAGATTTTATTATCCCTTATTCACAGTGTCTGGTAATTGATTGATAAAGTCTTTGTCATCCCTTATTCACAGTGTCTGGTAATTGATTGATAAAGTCTTTGTCATCCCCTATTCACAGTGTCTGGTAACTGATCGATACAGTTTTTATTATCCCTTATTCATAGTGTATGGTAATAGATTGATAAAGTCTTTATCATCCCTTATTCACAGTGTCTGGTAATTGATTGATAAAGTCTTTGTCATCCCTTATTCACAGTGTCTGGTAATTGATTGATATAGTCAATATTATCCCTTATTCATAGTGTATGGTAATTAGTTGATAACGTCTTTATCATTCCCAATTCACAGTGTCTGGTAATTGATTGATAAAGCCAATATTATCCCTTATTCTCAGTGTCTGGTAATTGATTGATAAAGTCTTTGTCATCCCTTATTCACAGTGTCTGGTAATTGATTGATAAAGTCTTTGTCATCCCCTATTCACAGTGTCTGGTAACTGATCGATACTGTTTTTATTATCCCTTATTCATAGTGTATGGTAATAGATTGATAAAGTCTTTATCATCCCTTATTCACAGTGTCTGGTAATTGATTGATAAAGTCTTTGTCATCCCTTATTCACAGTGTCTGGTAATTGATTGATATAGTCAATATTATCCCTTATTCATAGTGTATGGTAATTAGTTGATAACGTCTTTATCATTCCCAATTCACAGTGTCTGGTAATTGATTGATAAAGTTTTTATCATCCCTCATGAAAATGGGAATTGCTCTGTAAAGAGGTTTTAATGCAGTACCAAGCAAATGATGTATCTTCTTGTGCAACTGATACGTCCAAATTGTCAGTCTTGAGGCCTGTTTATTGTTACATATTCCACATTTTGCTGCTATAACGAAACGTACGAATTATGCGAATTTTGCCTGCCGGGACGCCGCTCTGGTGGTCTAGTGGTTAGAGCGTCCGCCTCGGATGCGGGAGGTCGTGGGTTCGATCTCCGGCCGAGTCATACCAAAGACTTACAAAAATGGTACTAACATCTGCCTCGCTTGGCGCTCAGCATTAAGCGGTTAGTGTTAGGACTTGTCGGCCTGGTTTCAGGATAATATGACTGGGTGGGAAATCATGCTGCAAGTCTTCGGCATGATGATGATACCCCAGTGCTAGACATCACTATAAACTGTCACACTGCAGACATCGTAGCGATATGACTGAAACATTGTTAAAGCTACGTTAAAAATCCAAATCACACACAACTGCCGGGACAAAGTCACGCATCTGTGCAATCTAATATGATTGGCTCTAAAGGTAGAACCATGAACCCAGATGCATGTGTGTTATGTAAGTATTACCCTTTGAGCCAATCATATTTCACCGTTAACGTGTGTGCCACTTTGGTCGGCATGTTTTTAAAATGAGTGTAACGTGTATTCGAGTTGTGTGGACTTAGATAATTCTTCTCTGGAACAGAATTCCTAAAGTTGAGTCGAGTTAATAGTAAGCAGGAATATACTTTTGTATCTACCACTGTTCTCAGATTAATGAAGGAATGTATCGTAGAATCGCGGTTACCATATCTGACAGTAACACAGAGCTCGTTGCGCAGGGGTGTAACTTTGTCCCGGCAGTAAATTCGCGAAATTCTGACATTTCGGAGCCCGTAACTTCAGCTTGGTGAAACTCAGAAAAATCATTGCTTGATGAATAGAAAAATATCTCAGCGGTAAAACAAGCCATAGATTATGCATGTGTGCCTTCCATGATGGAAATAGCATAAGGAAATTGATGGTCAAACGTGGACTGAAGTTTTTGCAAGTTACTTATCATGTCTCTTGTACAGTATGATGGACAGGGTACTATGGCAAAACGGGTCTTGGGAGTAATCTGAGGTAATTTGGTCACTCATTTTGATTTTTTGTCCTTTAGATTATTGCCTTTTTTCAACATCAAGCTCTCGTTGAGCACCTGTGGTTTTTACTGTACTGTTATGGCTTCCCTCAGTAATCATTTGTATTTCTTTCTCTCCTATATATATTCAGTGAATTGATAATTGATAAAATTTGGTTCACATGCTAAATGTAATGTGAATTGCCATGGCAATTACATTCTGTTTTAAGGAAGCTACGGTACCTTAATACAGTCCTATGACCAAGTGAAACATGCTTTTACAGGAACTGTATTTCATATAGGCTCCTTGCTCATTGCAGCTTCCTGTGAAGTCCACAATGGTGGGTGTGAACGGAGATGCACAGACATCAAGAATGGTACGATTTGTTCATGCCCTAAAGGTTACAAACTCCATCAGGATGGCAGAAGTTGTCTCGGTAATTACATACTTTGATGCTTTAAACATTATTATCTTCAAATTCCATATATATTTATTTTATTTTTTGCCAGCAAAAAGAAAGCTCTCAAGACAAAGAATGAAGCTTTCAAATATATGCTAAATAACCTGGTTAACGTTTGAACTCTTTATTATAGCCTGTTATCTGTTACTAATTACTGTCAGTATCTCTCTTTTTTAGCATTTCCATGACTTGTTGCCTCCAGATTTAAAAAGCTCAGATTAATAGTTAGTAATTCCGTCTATACAGATAAGAAACTAGCAGTTAAAGAACATTTTAAAAGACTGAATGAGAATCATAGTGAACAGAAAGCAGAATGTTTGCAAGAAACAACAATGAGATCGAACGCTATGAAAACTTCAGGGCTTATGTGGTCATGGCAAATGCCTTCTCAAGAGTTTTGAAGTAAGACCAGATTTAGAATGACCAAATGCATGCATGAACTGAACAAAACTGTGGCTGAAATTGATGAAAGAAAGCTTGATTTCTTTGTAAATTATGTCATGTTTAGAATACATTATCTAAAAGAAGAGTTTTTATTGAGACTGTGTACTTTTCTATGCATAAATGACTATTTATTCACACACAAACACACACAATTAGCTAAGAACTAATCTACCTTGAGGCCGTCATACAAAGGAATTTATTTATTTTGGCTGCATCTCTGAAGCCACTAGATATATTGGGTTTGGAAGAAATAAATAGAGGGGGCATTTCTAATCTCAACTGGAATACTATTCCAGAGCAAAGTTCCAGAGTATTGGAAACTTTTTTAAAAATAATTCCTTATTTGGTTTGGAAATTTTATACTGTTTGGTAGACATGGATCGCAGGTGGGGGAGTATTGCCAGGTAGCCTATACTGGAATAATGATTGTAAATATTCAGGGGCACTATTATGGGATATCTGTTCATTAATTTGGCTTTTCTCAAACAGATTCGGTCTTTAATAGGTAATATTTTTAACTTACCAGCTAAAGTTTCCTAATAAATCAAAACAGGTGATTTAGATCATATAAATGAGACAGAAATCAGAAGTACAATGTCTCAAATCTAGATGGATAGACAATGGGAAATAAAACAAACTTTTCTTTAATATAGAAAAATGAATGAAATTGAAATCATACAGAAACTTGAAATAGATAGTTTCATTATTGAAAGCACAGACGAGATTATACACAGATAGGATTATAAGAGTAAAATGCTTTTTATATGCTCATGTTTGAAAGCTTGCTTGAAAAAGTAATTATAGTTTTTATGCATTTGTAAATGATACAAAAGTAGAACCAGAAGCTAAATCTAAAGAACTTTTTTTTATTCTTAAGTGAGACCTATGATCGTATAATATCAAATAAAAGAAAATAATCTCCCTGTATTTCAAATTGAACTTTACTTATGAGATTTTTTATTTTTTAAATGAGGCCAACAGACAAATCTGACATGTATTGATAACATTTGTGTAAGAATCGATTGAAGTAAGGAAACGGTGAACGTCTCTTTCCTGGAAAATATGAAATTAAGACAATTTTTCCTCACATAGTGTCCAACATAATATAAAATTTCAAAATGTTTCTCCCACTGAATTAAGTAAATCCAGCTGATCTTAAATGAAAGAGGCATTTAGGATATCTATACTAATCAAATTTGAAACAAATAATCTTCAGTTTTATGTGCATTGGATTTTCCAGACATGGATGAATGTGAGGTGGATAATGGTGGCTGCAGCCACAAGTGTGAGAACAATAATGGCAGCTATGAATGTATCTGTCCAAATGGGTACAAGGTGAAGGTTGACCAGAAGACATGTGAAGGTAACAATCCCCCCACCCCCACCCCCATCCCCTTCCCCACTCAGTATAAAGGAAAGACTTCATAAATGAATGAGTCTCGGAGTGTGTTATGGATTGAAGTACACTAAAGAAACTCTGCAGTGCTATATAGGATGATTATTGTCAAATCTGTTTATATATGAACCAGTAAGGAACTGAGCTCTGTGCTGCCTTATATATGAATCAGTCAGGAGCTGAACTCTGTGCTGCCATATATATGTTCCAATATAACCTGCTCATAAATTTTAAATCTGTTACCTGCCTACCTCCTTTCATGGTGACTAAAATTTAGCATAAAAATATAAATCTGTCAGTTGGCCTTTGGAAGTATGGGTTCAGTTTTGGACGACAAGCAGCGACTGTTTACTTTAAATACCACAATATTACATCCCATACTCAGGAAAGAACTGAAGGTATTGAAGATTCTTTGTGTTTGTCCAGTCAAGGTATTTTATTAAATGAAACCAAAGATGACATTTCCTGCAGACTACTAACCTACAGTGAGCCAAATCAAGGTGCAGGGGCCCAATAGAATCACATTTTCTATCCATCCGCTTATCCTTCATTATGTCTGCCCATTTGTTCACACTTCATGTAACCAACCAAGAACTGCAACCCTTACTTATGATTGGATGCCATTTAGCAGATGCATTGCCTATTACATGTAGATTAAAGTTTTCATCTTTTGTGGTCCAATTTTAACAGAGCTATTATCCTTTTCTCCAACATTTCAAAAAAAAAAACTCCACTGCAGCAAATTGTCGTATCTATTATATGCATAAACATGGATGTGCCTTTTTGTATTTTTTTCCCCCATCAACTCCCTTTGCAATAGAGTTATGGCCCTTGACAATTAAAAAATATCTTGATATGGGACATTACTTTTAACTGGCATAGCTCAAAAACTAAGTAAACATTCTCACTCAATTTGGCCTGAAAATGATATCATAGACCTAGGTGTGCCTTTTATGGACTTTGTCTTGTCAGTTTGTTTCTTTTGGATAGAGTTATGGGTCATATTAATAATTCACTTCATATCTCTACATGTTAAATTTGCTTGTAATAAGTAGAACTCAAGAATCATTCAGCATAATCTGGTGCAGTTTTGAGCCTTCTTTCAATGACCTAGGTGTGTCTTTTATGGGTTTTGTCTTGTCTCCTCCATTTGGGAAAGTGATATGATCTTTGCATGTACATCAGTTTTATATCTTTATGTGGGACATTGCCTCTATTGAAGAAGCTTCCTTAAAGGAATTGGATTTAACGCATTCCACATCATTATTTAGAGGAGTCAAGGGTCCTGAATGTTCATCATTTCCTAACTTTGGTTATCCCCCACACACTGTTTGAGGCTGTACGGAGCAAACTAATTATCAAAGCCCTATGCAATGCACCCATCACTAATAGCTATAGTTTTAATGAAATTTTTTATTGGTGATTAAAAATTGTTGCCAGATTTTATGATTGTTTATCCTACATTTTGAAGACAATGCTTTCCTTATGTTTGATGTTGCTTGGAACATGCAATACAAAATCTTGTGTCGGAGACATGTTTCTATTTTTAACCAGAATGTTATTAAGGCATAGCTTAATCTGTAAAAATTTAAACTGTAATGTTCAATATAAAAAATAAATGAAGCTTAAATGAACAATTTTTTCTGAAAGTTTTTGTAACTAAACATCATCAACGTTTAAACTATAATGGTTGAATTGTTGATAGAACTGGACAACACTAAAATTTAAAATATGTTTTGTCTTTTCAAATCAATAAATGCTTTGAAAAATTAAAAAGATATAGAGTTCCAGTACTTTTCATTTGTTAGTTAGTCTAAAATTTACTGGACCAGTCACACTTCAGTATTTTACAAAAAATATTAAAACATACAACTCCAGTGAGACTAACACACAAGCTCATTACTATACTATAGGTATGTAACAACTATAAAGTAAAAATCAATATTCATTCTAACATAATATAGGGATATCGTCTTACAAATATCAATATTTAATGGCACAGTTGTTTTACATCATAGACATCGATATTTAATGGCACAGTTGTTTTACATCATAGACATCGATATTTAATGGCACAGTTTTATTACATCATAGACATCAGTATTTAATGGCACAGTTGTATTACATCATAGACATCGGTATTTAATGGCACAGTTGTATTACATCATAGACATCGATATTTAATGGCACAGTTGTATTACATCACAGACATCGATATTTAATGGCACAGTTTTATTACATCATAGACATCGATATTTAATGGCACAGTTTTATTACATCATAGACATCATTATTTAATGGCAGAGTTGTATTACATCAAAGACATCATTATTTAATGGCAGAGTTGTATTACATCATAGACATCAGTATTTAATGGCACAGTTGTATTATATCATAGACATCAGTATTTAATGGCACAGTTGTATTATATCATAGACATCATTATTTAATGGCAGAGTTGTATTACATCATAGACATCAGTATTTAATGGCAGAGTTGTATTATATCATAGACATCATTATTTAATGGCAGAGTTGTATTACATCATAGACATCAGTATTTAATGGCACATTTGTATTATATCATAGACATCAGTATTTAATGGCACAGTTGTATTATATCATAGACATCATTATTTAATGGCACAGTTGTATTACATCATAGACATCATTATTTAATGGCACAGTTGTATTATATCATAGACATCAGTATTTAATGGCACAGTTGTTTTACATCATAGACATCATTATTTAATGGCACAGTTGTATTACATCATATACATCATTATTTAATGGCAGAGTTGTATTATATCATAGACATAAGTATTTAATGGCACAGTTGTATTATATCATAGACATCAGTATTTAATGGCAGAGTTGTATTACATCATAGACATCATTATTTAATGGCAGAGTTGTATTACATCATAGACATCGATATTTAATGGCACAGTTTTATTACATCATAGACATCAGTATTTAATGGCAGAGTTGTATTACATCATAGACATCGATATTTAATGGCACAGTTTTATTACATCATAGACATCAGTATTTAATGGCAGAGTTGTATTACATCATAGACATCATTATTTAATGGCACAGTTTTATTACATCATAGACATCGATATTTAATGGCAGAGTTGTATTACATCATAGACATCATTATTTAATGGCAGAGTTGTATTACATCATAGACATTATTTAATGGCACATTTGTATTACATCATAGACATCAGTATTTAATGGCACAGTTTTATTACATCATAGACATCATTATTTAATGGCACAGTTTTATTACATCATAGACATCGATATTTAATGGCACAGTTGTATTACATCATATACATCAGTATTTAATGGCACAGTTGTATTACATCATATACATCAGTATTTAATGGCACAGTTGTATTACGTCATAGACATCAATATTCTGCTAAGCTGCTATCTGTTTGAGGAGCGATTGTTACACAGTTGGTAGAGCTTCTGACTCGTACTCAAAGGAAATGGTTTCGATAGACTTCCAGGTCATTCAGAGTCAGCTGTTTTGGAATGTTTTTGGGAAATGCACTTAGCTCCAATTTCATCATCATAATATAACCATTAATGGGCCAAAAGCAGCATTTAAAACAGCCAACCTATAAAACAACCAACCTATAAATATTGCTGAAATTGACATAAATGTCACAATTGTAGCATTGACAAATTATCAGCCTACTTAATTTAGATGAATATAACTGCTGCAGCTGCTTTACTTTGAGCAGATAGAAGATAAAAAAACATAACGTACCTGTATAAATCTAAATTTTTTATAATTTACTTGTACAGTGTGTTAATAACTATGCCAAAATAGCCTCTGGCATTTAGAATTATAATGATGTCAGCTGAAATGTTCCTTCACATATTTCCATAATCCCTTTACCAAGTCAACTTTTGTTTAAAATATAGCATCAATGCATGTACCCCTTCCCTAAACACCTCTCCTGGGTTCATCAGTCCCTCAGAGGGGTCATAGGGTCAGTAATTATATAGGGTACACATTTTGGTTATATTTATCCAGCAATTATATGCCAGTAACCCTTACCGGATTCACTTCATATTTAGTATATGATATTGTATTATGATTTCCAATCTCTCAGTACCACTCTTGTCCCTCTATTCTACATTTTGTGGGACCATGGAGTCAAGAATTATATGGACACTTTTTGGTTACAGATTTTGCTTATCATTAATTTAAATAGTTATGTTTTCATAACCTCCTACTCACCTGACTTAATATTTGGTCTCTTATGTAGCATCATATATCCCCCATCTCTCCGTACTGCATCGATTTCCGAGTTCTTCTGCTTACTGACATTAACAAGGTCAAGATTTATATTAGGGCATCATATATCCCCCTTCTCTCAGTACTACATTAATTTCCGAGTTCTTTCGCTTGCTGACATTAACAAGGTCAAGATTTATATTAGGGCATCATATATCCCCCTTCTCTCAGTACTACATTAATTTCCGAGTTCTTCTGCTGGCTGACATTAACAAGGTAAAGATTTATATTAGGGCATCATATATCCCCCTTCTCTCAGTACTACATTAATTTCCGAGTTCTTTCGCTGGCTGACATTAACAAGGTCAAGATTTATATTAGGGCATCATATATCCCGCTTCTCTCAGTACTACATCGATTTCCGAGTTCTTCTGTTGGCTGACATTAACAAGGTCAAGATTTATATTAGGGCATCATATATTCCCCTTCTCTCAGTACTACATCGATTTCTGAGTTCTTCTGCTGGCTGACATTAACAAGGTCAAGATTTATATTAGGACATCATATATCCCCCTTCTCTCAGTACTACATCGATTTCCGAGTTCTTCCGCTGGCTGACATTAACAAGGTCAAGATTTATATTAAGGCATCATATATCCCCTTTCTCTCAGTACTACATCGATTTCCGAGGTCTTCTGCTGGCTGACATTAACAAGGTAAAGATTTATATTAGGGCATCATATATCCCCCTTCTCTCAGTACTACATCGATTTCCGAGTTCTTCCGCTGGCTGACATTAACAAGGTCAAGATTTATATTAAGGCATCATATATCCCCTTTCTCTCAGTACTACATCGATTTCCGAGTTCTTCCGCTGGCTGACATTAACAAGGTAAAGATTTATATTAGGGCATCATATATCCCCCTTCTCTCAGTACTACATCGATTTCCGAGTTCTTCTGTTGGCTGACATTAACAAGGTAAAGATTTATAATAGGGCATCATATATTCCCCTTCTCTCAGTACTACATTGATATCCGAGTTCTTCCACTGGCTGACATTAACAAGGTCAAGATTTAAATTAGGGAATCATATATCCCCCTTCTCTCAGTACTACATTGATTTCCAAGTTCTTCTGCTGGCTGACATTAACAAGGTAAAGATTTATATTAGGGCATCATATATCCCCCTTCTCTCAGTACTACATCAATTTCCGAGTTCTTCCGCTGGCTGACATTAACAAGGTCAAGATTTATATTAGGGCATCATATATCCCCCTTCTTTCAGTACTACATCGATTTCCGAGTTTGTCCACTGGCTGACATTAACAAGGTCAAGATTTATATTAGGGCATCATATATCCCCCTTCTCTCAGTACATCAATTTCCGAGTTCTTCCGCTGGCTGACATTAACAAGGTCAAGATTTATATTAGGGCATCATATATCCTCCTTCTCTCAGTACTACATCAATTTCCGAGTTCTTCCTCTGGCTGACATTAACAAGGTCAAGATTTATATTAGGGCATCATATATCCCCCTTCTCTCAGTACTACATTGATTTCCAAGTTCTTCTGTTGGTTGACATTAACAAGGTAAAGATTTATATTAGGGCATCATATATCCCCTTTCTCTCAGTACTACATCGATTTCCGAGTTCTTCCGCTGGCTGACATTAACAAGGTCAATATTTATATTAGGGCATCATATATCCCCCTTTCTGTCAGTACTACATTGATTTCTGAGTTCTTTTGCTGGCTGATATTAACAAAGTCAAGATTTATATTACAGACTTTTTGTGTTCATGGTTTTGGATAAATGTGTTTTTCTCACTTATTTCTTCAATAATGCATGAATATATCCACTTCAAATTTGGTATATGTTATCACCATAGACTCAAAATTTTCTCTAGTACCACTCCATAGACCCACATTCCTCCAGTACCACTCCATAGACCCACATACCACCAGTACCACTCCTGCATCTAGATTCTGCAGTTGTTTCTACAGACATATTTGCTGATCCATGGACCAAACCACTTCCTTTTTGGAACATCAACACGTGCATATCACATGGATTTTACCATTCCTGCCTCTGGGTCATATCTATAAGTTGGGTCATAAGGCAAAGAAACATATGCAGACCACTCTTTTGGCTGAAGGTTTTAATTAAAATATTTTTATCATTTGTGGTGAGAATGTAATGCCACACATGTTCCCGCACTCTTACCACTCCTGACACACCTGGATCAAATTGCTGGATGGATTATGGTTTTAACATCTAGAACACTTTTAAGTTTTTATTTCATCTCATACGATTTTAATAGACATTGACCCAGTATATCTAAATTTGGAAGATTATCGGATCTTAAACTTTTCTTTCACAAAATAATGCTGACATAATTTGCTTACGTCTATTGGGTCCAGAGGTTAATATGTAGGGTAGTGTTGGTTTATTTTTGTAACAAATAATATTGCACTAACTGTTTACCTAATTCATTTCATATTTGGGATTTTGTATGGTTCAACATTTCATTTCTCTTTAAATCTCTACTTTGAGATGTGTGTAATTTTTTTAAAAAAAGATTCCATATCTGTAATTGTCATTAACTGATTAAGAGATTGGGAACTACATGTAGTTGCATCATACTGAAGGTGGATGTTTTCCAGTTCTTTGTCATGGTTACCATCTATCATAACAGAAATATTTGCACGTGGTATGATAAATCTCAAATCCTGCCAAACAGGGAAACAGTGGACTTGGGTCTATTAGTTTATGGTGGTTGGTATTCTGAACGTTCTTACAGACTGCGAACTCACTACAGTTTAGGCTTTAGCTGAAATACCAATATTTTTTGCTGTACCTGCCTACAATCTTAACTTTCTCAGTTTATTGTCCATAATGCCTTATTTGGTCATATTTGTCCTACCCAAATCAGGTAACCACAAAGCTCTGTGTATCATAAAAATGTTACAGTTGTTCAGTTATCTCGTCCGTAAGAAATAGTGATACATTTCACAATTATTCTACCCATAATTTGTTTACCATTGCACTGTTAGCATTTCCTTTTACCTTCATATCAAATGAAACAAAGAAACCACCTGGTAAAATCAGCAAATTTGGTACTAGCTTTTGGAATTGCTATCTGTAATGTTGGATCAGATTTAACGTTACTCACTGTGTCTGTGATACAATGATATGTTTGATGGGGTATTTAACACTTTGCGGTATGACTTCTCCTGCTTGTGAGGTGATTTCTATTTGCTGTACATTTATTATACTGAAAATTCAGTTAGCTATAAAAAAAAATGTTGCTCTACAACAATGTCTGATTCAGTCATTGCTTCAGTTGAAGTTATACAGAGCAGGATTTAAGAAACTTTTATGTAATAAATACACTTACACTTTTATGTAATAAATACACCCATTTTAAGTACCATGAATATGCTCATATTTTATTTGAAAATCAGAAGGTTGGTAGAAATTATTGCATTTAGGTTGTCTTGCTGTTTTAGTGTTGTCTTTTTTCAGGATTCATAGATCCATCAGTGTTTATGAGTAGATCCATACAAAGCAAAAGCTTCTCCAGGTTGTTTATAGTTCCGAGTTGGCAGACATTGTTCTTTCAATCTTTCAGTCGAGTAATTCATTGTCTCCACTCTTTTAATTCTTTGAATGATTTGTAATGTCTAAGGTCTTCATCATCAGTTCTGGAAGCAATTACAATGTAACTTGAACATAACCATGCTTTGTGTAATGGCTAGACCGTACGCTTTGGCTGCTCCAATTTATTACTGCTGCGGCCATTTTGTTGTATTAAAGAGTAAAAAATTTTGAAACTGATTATGGCTGTCATCTTATCGGGACTGTCTGTCTCGATTACCTCTTATATTAGAACATTATATATTTATCCATTTTCAGATGTCTGTACACCTGTATTGATCGACAGAAACTTTTAAAAGGTAAAGGAAATAAAACATCCCTATTACCACCAACATCAGGAACTCCAGCATAAAAATAAACCTTTATGCACTCTTAAGCTTCAATACAAATTTAAAAACAATGTATGTAAACAACCGTAGTGAGTGTTATATTAACACTGATCATTTTTTCATATTGAATACTTGTATAAACATCAAAAGTTTGAAAAGATTTTTATCTAAATGCCGTCATTTAAAAAAAAAAAAACAGTTTATATCCCCCACTATCGATGTTTGGAAATAGTATTTATTACTATGAACAGTAAAAGTTATAATTCTTCTTCAGTTTTAAATTCTAATTAGTATCTTCTCTGACCTTTGTCAAACAGAACCACTATAGAAAAAGTAAGAGATGCAAATGAATGCAAACATATTTACCTTCAAGATTTCCCTTACTCAAGATTTTCCTGACTCGGAGCTAAGTATATATACCTTCAAGATTTCCCTGACTCAAGTTTTCCCTGACTTGGAACAAAGCATATATACCTTCAAGATTTCCCTGACTTGGAACAAAGCATATATACCTTCAAGATTTCCCTGACTTGAAACAAGGCATATATACATTTGAGATTTACCTGACCCAGGATTTCTCTGACTTGGAACAAAGCATATATACCTTCAATATTTCCCTGAATCAAGATTTCCCTGACTCAGAATAAAGCATATATACCTTCAAGATTTCCCTGACTCAAGATTTCCCTGAATCAGAACAAAGTATATATACCTTCAAGATTTCCCCAACTCAAGATTTCCCTGAATCGGAACAAAGTATATATACCTTCAAGATTTCCCCAACTCAAGATTTCCCTGACTTGGGTAACAAAGCATTTATACCTTCAAGATTTCCCTGAATCGGAACATAGTATATATACCTTCAAGATTTCCCTGACTCAGAACAAAGCATATATACCTTCAAGATTTTCCTGAATCGGAACAATGCATATATACCTTCGGTATTTCCCTAACTCAAGTTTTCCCTGATTAGGAACAAAGCATATATACCTTCAATATTTCCCTGACTCAGAACAATGTAAAAATCAAACAAGAATATGCATATAGTCATTAGACTTTTTCATGAAATATTGTTTTGTTATTATCTATTTCATTTTTAATTTGTCCATTCCTACACCCTTTTTGTGACTAATTAAATTCATTCCCATGTTCAATTCAGTTTTGAGCATTTCTATATTTTTTAATATTTTGTATTTTGGTTCTAATCGTATCAATGCTACTAATAATACAACACCTTATTTTCCTATTTCGATTTTGAATGCCCCCATCTGTCTAATTTGTCAATGCTACATTCTATTAGATCAATATTGCTAACCTCTTTATGTTTAATGTATTATTTTGCATCACGTCATCATGTAATATGTTGCAAAAAAAACGGTAAAGTAACATATAATATCACTTAGATCGGCAATAAACAAAGCTTATGTTTTCTTCATTACTTTTTTTATCATGCTTTGATATACATTGATTTTGTTTTTGAAGTCCTTCATCTGTTTGGTTAGTATTGTGAAATCAGTGTTCTTTTGCTACTGTAATACAACTAAGTATTAAGAGTTACACTGGTGTTGATTCAGTACTTTTTGTCTGAAACTGTTAATTATCTTGACCTTTCATTTTGATCGGTTTCATTATTCAGATTTCTTTGTGACTGTTCCAGTTTAGATTGTAATTTGTATCAGTCTTCCTGGAATGTTGTGTATCTTCTCTTCTAAAACATCTTTTTTTCCATTTATCTTTGTTTCAGTTGATTGTAAATGTTCAGGCTAAAGTCATTGTTAATTGTTTGACACACCATAAACATATATCTCCTGTTTTTTGCCTCAATGCTTAAATATAGAACAAAGTCACGAGGTACTCTAAGAGATTCATCACTTTATTATATACTGAATACAAGAAACATGTTAAAAAACATTACCATTAAAACTGATTACTTTTCAGCCTTCCTAATTTATACTGATATTCAGTCTGTACCCCTCTTCAATTGTATATAATGATTATTAAGATAATATGAAAAATAATCTCCCAAAATACATGTTAGCACTCGAGACCATTATTGTTAGACACTGAATGAAGATGAATGTATAACTTTTAGGGTTTCTGAAAACCAATGAACTGCATCAGATGCATTAGGTACTGTATACCTCTCATGTTATTGAATCCTAAGAACACTAAGAATTTAGCAATGGTGTTGTTAATGTATGTGTGTAATTCTTTTTAAGTGTGATTTTCAATTTTGAGTTGTGTTTTAGACGTTTAACATCAATAATTTCTTCATTGTCACAATTTGCAGTCATTCCATCTCTGGCTTTGTTCATTTAATATTGAAGTTGTAAAACCATCAGTATTTAAGACAGCCATTCTTCTGATCTTTCAGTGATGTAGCAAAAAGATTGTGATTTTCTCCCACCATGAAGCATGTTTTTTTTCAACCCATATCCTCACAGAAAAGACTTTGTTTCTTTGGAACAATTCACCTGGTGTTTTTTCATAACACCTCACTTGCTGTGACGACTTTATGCCTTCTTTGTGAAAACAATTATGAACTTCCTGTTCATTGTATTGCTCTTTCAATTAATTCCCTTCCTCCTGAAAGTTTCTTTCAGTTCCACTATTTCCAGCTTTGTCGAATCACATTATGTTGTCTTACTGTATTGCTTAATTTCTTCTTGAATATGTTTTGTATTACTTGTTGATGATTAAAAAAACCTCTTTAAATTAGGTATCGTTGTCACATATTGCCTTACATAACATGCTGTCAATACCATTCAACTTTTGATTGTACAAGTTTCTATTTCATCGTGTTATAAAACTATGCTGTAGATACATTTTTCTTAAAAGCTTTTGCAACAAAAGATGTCAAATGCTGCACTACACTCCAAAAAACTAAAACAAACAACGACCCGGTAACTACTACCCAGTCCAGCTGATGCTATACCCGTTCAACCTGAAGTTGTCGATGTTTTGATTTGTATTGTTGTAGATGTTTTGATTTGTACTGTTGTAGATGTTTTGATTTGTATTTTTGTATATGTTTTGATTTGTATTGTTGTAGATGTTTTGTAGATGTTTTGATTTTGTACTGTTGTAGATGTTTTGATTTGTATTTCTGTAGATGTTTTAATTTGTATGGTTATATTTAAGGTTTTACCTTCTGTACACTTTCTTTGTGATATGAAATTTGCTCTTTGGCTTGCATTTCAAAATACAGTTACAGTCCTTTGGTGTCATAAAACTTATTCTGCTTTGTGAAATGTTACGGTCATCATTGCCAAATTTAAGTTGTAGGTATTAAAGACGCATACTGACTTATTTGTGGGACATTGAGTTTCAGAGTAGAAAAGGTTCATCTTGCTAAATGTTGCATTATATAACTTTAAGACTAGAGACATTGGTACTGGAGTGAGTTTTACTGTCATTGTACCCACCACTCAAAATCTTGCCATTACTCTAAGGCCAACAAAATCAGCACAATGCCTGCATGAATACAGCTACTTAAAGACCAATTTATGAATGTACATTGAGCATCCTACAATGCTGTCATTAATTGTCCATTGAAGACATTGTTTATGTATGCCTTTTTACGTTTCTCATATGTGCAAGTTTTTTATTAACCTGTTTTAATATCCCTTGATAAAGTTAGAAAGGTAGCACATTTTACAAATTGTTTTGCATTTTAAAATTATGTTTCACTGATTGTTAATTTAGAATTACTAGATGTCTCAGTTCTCAAGTAACCAAACAGATTAGTCCATACTTTTGATCTTGTTTCATCTTTGCCTGCTTATGCCCAAGTCACATCTGTTGGTCAGCAGTGAGTGTTATGGTATCCCTTAATTACCAAAGGTAAAGTGTCATTTAACAATTTCCCTTCACTAGCCATATCTCTTCAGAATTTTGTTGTTGGAACATTTTTAATTGCCAAGTGTATATCATCTTCCTTTGCTGACTTTACTTGTATTGCCCATACTTATATATATATATATATATATATATATATATATATATATAAAATTATTGTATTTTTCATAAGTTTGCGTATAAAATAATTACATCGGCCAAAAGTCTTGCAACAGACTGCTAATAGAGATCATTCAGTGGGGAATATGTTTCTTGCTTGTATGATGTGTATGCATTTTCTTTTTGTCCCATTGAATTTGTTCCTACATTTGATTGATACTGGTGTAGCACCTTGACTGAAAAATAGTAGTAAAACTGTTATAAATAATTTTCTTTGTTGGTCATTTTAAAAAAATAGCTGCATTTTAAGAATTCTTTATGCTTAATAAAATGCCATTACGTATGGTCAATAAGTCACAGGACATGCATCATAAAACATTTACCTTAATAAAATGCCATTATGTATGGTCAGTAAGTCACAGGACATGCATCATAAAACATTTACCTTAATAAAATGCCATTATGTATGGTCAATAAGTCACAGGACATGCATCATAAAACATTTACCTTAATAAAATGCCATTACGTATGGTCAGTAAGTCACAGGACATGCATCATAAAACATTTACCTTAATAAAATGCCATTACGTATGGTCAGTAAGTCACAGGACATGCATCATAAAACATTTACCTTTTTTCAGGCCGCAGACACATATCATCATGTCCCACCCAGCCACATTATCCTGATACCAGGCCGATCAGTCCTAACACTAACCTTAACTGACCTGAGCACACTTTTATCCCGTCCAAATGTGTAGGCATTATCCAGAGATACCAATATTGTTGCTTTCATCTTTCATGTTAAACTCATGAAATATCTCAATCTACTCTCTGAATTGAAAACAAGTTAGCTCTGTCCCATTATTTATGATGTGTACAAATTGCTGAATTATTATGTCAAATGATTATGTCAAATTATTATTTTGAACTTGAAAGTTCTAATAGTCTGGCTGGTATGGTAATATTTTTATACCCACTTGTGACTGGTCCAGTAATTATTTAGTTTGTTGATAAATTATGAGTACATGTATTTAAAGATAAATTTCTTGAAATTTCATGATGCATTTTTATTTATTTAAAAAGATCTTACTATTTTAAATGAAAATGTGTTCCAGATCTTTTAATGTATCAGCTACTAACTAAATAAATTTTGTTTCATTCTCTTTAGATCTCAATGAGTGTGAATTGAACACCACATGTGACCATTTATGCGTCAATACTCCTGGAAGCTATTTCTGCAGCTGTTACGAAGGATATGATAAATATGGACTTACACATTGTGCAGGTGAATAAAGTTTTACTTCAACATGAGATGAATTTAACATTCTCACTTCACTTTTAATTACATGTAGATCAAGCAAATAATAATAATAATATTAATAATAATAATAATTGTTTTTAGATTTAATTGCTTCCATTGTCAATAGTAATAATAATAATAATAATAATAATAGTTTTTAGATTTAATTGTTTCCATTATCTATAATAATAATAATAATAATAATAATAATAATAATTGCTTTAAATTAAATTGCTTTCTTTGTCCAAAAGGTAATTTAAACTTTAACAGAATGTTTGAAAATCTGATAATTTATTTCTGATTGCTTTTCAGACCGAGATGAATGTTCTATGAACAATGGTGGATGCCAGCATGACTGTGTAAATACAGAAGGGAACTATTACTGTGCTTGTCCACAAGGAAAAAGATTACACCGCAATAAGAAAGACTGTGTAGGTAAGACGTCATTACTTTGGCCTGCATTTATTGTCTGTTTTTGTTGTAACGAAATATTCTTTGCATCAGATATATACAAACACATTAACGAATCTTGGTCAAATGTAGAAATAGTTTTTCTACTAATATCTTCCTGTCACCAATGTTTGATTATCAGTAACCCCTTCCTTCAGTAGGCATTATCCATTCATTGATTATGAATCTTCAAGCATGAACTGTAACCTGTTGAGGCATTTTAGTTTTTATGATTTAGGAAAAAAAATTTTTTATGAGAGTTGCATGTTAGATTTTTTATTTAATTGATACAACACTAATTAATGAGGGGATATTCTTTTTTTCCTGTATTTTACTTTTAAAAAATAATTGCAGTTATGTTCCTAGTATTGCCTTCAAAAGCCCACCGGGTAATTGAGAATATTGATTTAATTTGTTCAAAGGGAAAAATCTATAAATTGACAGAATATAACTGTTATTTGTCATCTCAAACTTCTACAGCCACCCTGCTTTACTTGGAAATCCATGATCACTTGCGCTAATGGAAATTATTTGTATTAAAAATGTTAAATGACAAGTTATGCCTCAGATAATACTAACTGGGAATGGATATTCTTGGTTTGATTGCACTGACAAATTTGGAATAAAATTAAATACAATTTTCTTGTGCGCAGAAGGTACCAGTATTTATCACAGTTAGATCACTCAGTTGGCACAGGCTTCAAGGTCATAAAACATGGATTGAGTGTACATTATGTTTAGCCTTAACTTACTTGAAAAATTTTCTCCTCCATACTTGAATGAAAAACATAGTACTGCATTTTACAAAAGAATTTCCAAATCTACTTTTGTAGCTGCCAATATCTGCCATAAGCTAGAAAGCCCAGTTCAGACAAAAATGTCATGTAACATTCAAGGGACAGAGGAAGTGTGCATACTTACTTGCAAAAAGAAAAGTAAGTTTACTTCAATAACTGACCTTCAGTTTGCAACATCCTGTGGTCCTGCTTCAAATTACGATTGGACACACGACCAGAGCAATCTTACTCTCCCGGGATGTTCATGTGAGTAGAATTAATACGTTCTCATCACTGACAACTTTCTCCTCCTCCTCTTCCTTCCTCTTCTTCTTTTTCTTCTTATTCTACTACTACTAGTACTACTACTACTAATATCAGCTGTTTTTGTTATAAGTACTGACATGAACTGAATCTAATCAAGGCTTTTTGGCAGTCTCTTTTCAATCATATAATTGAAATGGTTTCGTTATAAGCCCATCATATATATATATATATATATATATATATATATATATATATATAATACAAATAATACTATCATACAGGTTAGAGAATTTTTAATTCGTACTCTGCGGAGATTTGAACCCAGGTCCACAGGTAAATGGCACCCATTGCCTTGCCTGCACACACGAGCCCATATTCACTCATAACTAAGCACACATCACCAAAAGTGATGCTACTCAATCGGTGTTATATGCACTCGTGTGTAGCAGATACACTCGCATGATGACTTAGTAATTCTCATCTATCCACACTGTCCTTCTGGATTTTAATGAAACAAATCAAGGTATATAGAATTAATTATAGAAAATTATAAATATAAACCAGACAGAATGGAAAGTGCTATCCCTGGATTCTATAGAAGAATGCTTGATAATAGTAGACAGAATTAATATTTTTAATACAAATAATACTATCATACAGGTTAGAGAATTTTTAATTCATACTCGACAGAGATTTGAACCCAGTCCACAGGTAAACTGCACCCATTGCCTTGATGGCACACACAAGCCCATAATCCCTTATGACTAAGCACACATCACCAAAAATGATGCTACTCAGTCGGTGTTATATGCACTTGTGTATGGCGTATATTTATAATTCTCTATAATTAATTCTATATACCTTGATTTCTTTCAAAGGAATCCGGAATGACTGTGTAGATGAGAATAATTACTAGGTCGTCATGCTAGTGTGTCTGCTACACACGAGTGCATATAACATTGATTGAGTAGCAACATTTTTTTGTGATGTTTGCTTAGTCATGAGGGAATATGGGCTCGTGTGTGCAGGCAAGGCGATGGGTCCATTTACCTGCAGACCTGGGATCAAATCTTTGTAGAGTACAAATTAAAAATTCTCTAACCAGAATGATAGTATTATTTGTATTAAAAATATTAATTCTGCCTATTATTATCAAGCATTCTTCTATAGAATTCAGGGTTAGCCCTTTCCATTATGTCTGGTGTGTGTATATATATATATATATATATATATATATATATATATATATATATATATATATATTAATTTTGTAATTTAAAGATTTGGCTTTGTTCTCTGGGATTATAACTTTAAAAAGTATGACCAATATAAGGTATTTTCAAGGGCAGATCCAGAAGGGGGTGGAGAGTGCGTGCAGAGCTGGTTCTTCCTCCCAAATAAGTGTTAAACAACTAGAACATTTGCTAGAACTACATCTCATTTACAGTTAGATGGTTTAAAATTATGCACTAAAAATGCTTAAAATGCAGGAGCTTTAGGGTACTTTGTTCCCTGAGTCACCACCAGGGGTTCCACCACATCAACCCATGACAACTTGTTTAGCTCCTCCCGTCTCCTTGACAGTCTAGGTCAACTTCCATTGCATGTCCTTGGGCAAAGCACATTACTCTAATTGACAGAGCACTGAATAACCTACTTGTGTTGCTGTGCTGTAAATCATGAAACCAAAACAACAAACCTCAACCCATCCCCCTTAACGATATTTCTGGATGCTCTCCTGAATTCATCACAAGTCGTCTTACCTTTTAAGGTTATCAAAATTAATATGCATGTATAGAAAACCTGTTTTTTTAAGAAAATTCATTGTGATAGAAAGTAGTCTAAAACAAGATTTGCCTCGTCCAGTTTATCTCCATCAGTACTGTAGGTTTGAGTTGAAAAGATGGGTTTTCATAATGGACACAATTGTATTCTGTCTCATGACTGTGTGTTATAGACACCGATTCAAAAAGTATTTGACCACAGACATTCTGTGAAACATGAGCCATCAAAAGAATATAGGAAGAAGGAATTTACAAAGTTTTCTGATGAAGCGCAATACAAAAATATGAATAATAAAAAATGTATCAGACCTGCTATGGTGATATAAATAGCAATATAGGTGTTCTAAGGTCAATAAATGAATACAGGTCTATCGTGATACTAATAGCAATGTAGGTGTTCTAAGGTCAGTAAATGAATACAGGTCTATCGTGATACTAATAGCAATGTAGGTGTTCTAAGGTTCTAAGGTCAATAAATGAATACAGGTCTAGCATGATACTAATAGCAATGTAGGTGTTCTAATGTCACTGTATGAATACAGATTTGTCATGATACTAATAGCAGTGTAGGTGTTCTGTTGTCATTGTATGAATACAGACTTGTCGTGATACTAAAAGTAATGTCGGTGTTCTGTTGTCAGTGTATGAGTATAGACCTGTCGTGGTGATATGAATAGCAATAGGTGTTTTAAGGTCAAATGTGGGATATGTTTTTCAGCATCTGTTGCTGCCCCTGCCATAACAAAGAAGGTCAAGTTCGAATTTGCAGCCAGGCGCTGTAGGATAAGACGAAGTTTGAAGGAAAGGTTACGCAAAAATATAACAGATACATTGAATAGTAAGTTACATATATCATAAGGTTGACAGTCTTCCGTTTTGCAGAAGATTTCTTAAATGTGCTTTTAATTTTGCTCTAAAATATGCTTGTTGTATATTTCAGTACAATTTTTTACAAAATGTCTTATTTTCTAAGCTGTTTCATACTCCCAAACTGCATTACTTGAAGGTAATTGAATTTCATGATGTCATTTGTGTTAGATATTTTTAATGCTGTTTTATTACAAGTGTTTTAAATTAATTAGCATCGCCTACCAAGCATGGTTTTGTACAGACCTACATATACTTTCTAGATTATAGGCAAGGAACGAGATGTCAATTTACAGTTTTCATTCAGAATATACCATTTCAGTGCCATCTTTCTTTATGCCTAAAATTATTACAAAATATCAGTATTGCATCACAGATATTGCTAATTGAGCAATATGTGCAACAAAAGATAAATACGGCCAACTGTCATGGGGTTAATTAGAAGGACTGTAACAGTGTCATGGGGTTAATTAGAAGGACTGTAAAGTGTCATGTAATGCATGGATGATTGTATGTTAGAGTTAATGTATTATGTTTAAACAAATCCAAGCTGCATTTGGTGGTTTTGGTTTTTCACACATTTGAGAGTGTAAACATGCACATGTTAGATGCAAAAGACATAAAATTAAAGCAAAGTAGAGTAATTGAAGAGAAAAAACTATTTCATGTTTCTAATACATTTATTTTCTTTTTTACAGTGGAGCCTAATTTCAAGTGTGATTCAGAATGCAACCTTTCATCACTTGACATGCAATGTGACGGTCCAACAAAAATGGTCCACAACGGGGTCCAACTTAATGGTTACTTGATAACAGTAGAGTTTTCACTTAGCCGCCAACCCTCTGATGCCAAAAGAAAAAAACGTAAATGCTTATAAAACGTGTCTGTTCATAATGTTCATTAGTTACATTCTGTGGAAGGCTGCAATTATTATCTCTGATGTCTTGGAAGTATTCAGCAATGGAGAGAGACTGAACATAGCTATTTTCAAAGATTTAGGGGCTTCGTTACCCCCAAAAGCCTGAATGACAGTATTTTCACATTTCAGTCTGAAACTCTTGTTCAGTTTGTCAAATACTGTCAAATACTGTGAATATCTCTGTAAAATTTATCTGCATCTTTTATTTATTCCAGATTAATGCTATTTTGATATTTTGTAGGTTTCTCTTTCAGTTGTGATGGATACTTCATCTAACAATAGTTTGCCAGATTCTGACCAAATTTGCAGTATAAACTATTTATATAGGCTAATAAAAAATTAGTAAATAATTTGGGTGGCCAAGCTTTTTGTCTTTCTTTTGTACAATGAAGATAATTATTTAAGGGGAAGCAGTAACACTTAAATCATGGAACAGATTGATTTCAAATGGCTTTTAAGATCTTTTGGACTGAGCCATGAATCAAATAATATAATAGGGCACTACTCTTTTTTACCAGCCAATATCCAATGAGCATCTGAGGCGCCCCAAATGGTGTATGGCACTCGCCTTTACCAATTACAGTCATCTCACCTGTATTCATGTGGATTTGAGTGTCTGGCTCAGCCAATGTGGTTATATGAGAAAGCTTGCCAGTAATATCCTTTGGGTTGGTGTTTCTTACCTTGTTTTCCAGGGTTCTTCCTCTACCAGTTATACTGGCTGCAATGTATAGCCTATCATGTGCTGAAAAATGGCATTAAACCCACAATGACAATAAAAATCCAATGAATGTAAAAAGCTTGTAGCTGTTGATGACTTTCTATTGTTTCATAACGATACTCTTATGGGTGTGCAACAGAAGTCAATAACCAGGATAAAGATAAATCAATATACACCAAAATATTGTTGTTTTTCAGTCAAACTTAGGGTTCTCACAGTCAGGGAAAAGTCTAGGAAGTTTTTGATAAGGCTTGGAAAATTCAATTAAAATTTTCATAAAAGTCACAGAATTTTGTACCCACAATCAGGGTAATTTTAATATGAACAGGCCTACAAGGGTATGTGTTATGTAATCTCAAATTTGCTTTAGTAAAGAAATTGTTTACAATGATTCCCGTAGACATTTGGTTGCTTGCACTTAATTGTAAGTCAGCTATTTTGGAGAAACCGAGAGAAATATATTACACTGTGCTCAATGATTTAGAGTGATACAGAATGCAATTCTTGATTATATTTTTACTTGTTTGTTATATTTCAGTATTTAACATCTGTGTGGGGTATTAGTAATTTATTTTTAACCTTTAGAACTTATTAAAGATACAGTGCTTTTAAATTATCAGGGACCCCCTGTGGCTTGTATCCATATCTTTAAGAGACTAATTAAAAACACAGTATATGTAATATTTGTATGAAAAATTATTCTTTTCTTTCTGGCAACATTAAACTGGTGTAATACATGTGTATTGACAAGGTTCTGAGTATCATTTATATTTCAAAACCATATATTTTCTAAAATTTATGTAAAATTAATGAAAATGCATGGATGATGCAGTAGTACATAAAATGAAGATTGCATATGGAATTTAAATTTTCCAGATAGGCAAACATTTTGGCAGACTAAATACTCAAATCTCTTCCATATTTTACATTTTGCTACAACTAAACTTGCCATCAATGTTCAGACAAGCAAAGGGGAAAGCTAAATGATCAGGACATATGACTTGTATTCCAAGTATTGGTTGTCATTAGTCAGCATAGAATAGACATCCAAATAGTTAATGGCATGTGCTTGTATTTCAAAGATTCATTGTCATCGGCCAGCTTAGAATAGGCAGCCAAATGACTTTGAAAACTTTATCATTCACACTCTATGTTGCATGTGAATTAAATTATTTGTGAAGCTTTATTTTGACAAGGCCTTGGACGAGTTCATTATGATCAGATTACAGTAGCTGCTGGAGTTTTAGCCCTTGGTCAACATATAATAGGGCACATAAACCCTCTAGCAAAAATAACAGGTTTTTGTTTTATTTCAGCTAAATTTGCTGTAAGGTTCACCTTAATGTCTTCTTGGACAAATTTGAGGATGATTCATGGATTTGACCATTTGTCTTAGAGATATGACCATTTGTCCCAGAGATATGGCCATTTGTCCCAGAGATACGGCCTTTTGTCTCAGGGAAATGGCCTTTTGTCACGGAGATATGGCCTTTTGTCGCAGAGATATGGCCTTTTGTCTCAGGGAAATGGCCTTTTGTCACAGAGGTATGGCCTTTTGTCACAGAGATATGGCCTTTTGTCTAAGGGAAATGGCCTTTTGTCACAGAGATATGGCCTTTTGTCTCAGGGAAATGGCCTTTTGTCTCAGAGATATGTCCTTTTGTCCATGAACATTTATCTCAATAAAGTATTTAATGTGTTCTGCTTAATTTATTCACGTTTGCTGTAAACCTTCAATGTTTTAGCAAGGTTACAAATGATATGAACAGTAAGACATATTTTCACAGTATTTCAATGAATTATTGCCAGTGAGTGAAAAAAGGACATTTACATAACACACCTACTTCATAAGACTCCATTCTTTTGACAAAAGAGGTTTATGAACCTTTTACCTGTTTGTTATTATATAATTTGTTCTTTTTCCATATTGAGTGATCTTCCTTTCTGTGTTCCACAGATGTAATTTCCTTAAAACCAGTAATGTATATCTTCTGTTGTCAGAATAATTTCTACAATGACCAGATATAGAAAAGAAACAAACTTTGCTAATTTACAACAGAAGAAAAGAACATGATTTTGCAGGAATACCAGTACTTGATATTGTTGACTTACATTGCAAATATATGACACAGATCAAAGGCCTGTTCTACTGAATAATTTCCAATCAGTTAATAAAACTTCTTCCATTTTTTGAAGGCTATGATTATATATTTTCTTTGCATAATTATATATATGCATTAGTGCAAATAATTTTACATTATTATTAATTATTGCAATGTAATCATTCAACACTTGCTTATTAAATGTACTAGAAGTATACTGGATTTTAAGTTTAAAGGTTGGCTTTTCAGGAAAAGGAAGTATCTGATGACATTGTTTGAAATTGGATTATTACTAGTCCATTCTGATGACATTGCATAAAATTGGATAATTACTAGTCCATTCTGATGACATTGCATAAAATTGGATTATTACTAGTCCATTCTAATGACATTGCATAAAATTGGATTATTACTAGTCCATTCTAATGACATTGCATAAAATTGGATTATTACTAGTCCATTCTGATGACATTGCATAAAATTGGATAATTACTAGTCCATTCTGATGACATTGCATAAAATTGGATAATTACTAGTCCATTCTGATGACATTGCATAAAATTGGATAATTTCTAGTCCATTCTGATGACATTGCATAAAATTGGATTATTACTAGTCCATTCTAATGACATTGCATAAAATCGGACCATTACTAGTCCATTCCGATGACATTGTATTAAATTGGATCATTACTAGTCCATTCCAATGACATTGTATAAAATTGGATTATTACTAGTCCATTCTGATGATATTGTATAAAATTGGATTACTAGTTCATTTTGAATTCTGTGTGTACTATGCAGGCATCATGGTATACATGTCTAATGTATCATGGTATACACATCTAATGTATCATGGTATACATGTCTAATGTATCATGGTATAAATGTCTAATGTGATTCTTTATTTGTAGGCATCATGGTCAATGCATCTAATGTATCATGGTATACATGTGTAATGTATCATGGTATACATGTCTAATGTATCATGGTGAACATGTCTAATGTGATTCTTTATTTGTAGGCATCATGGTATACACATCTAATGTATCGTGGTATACACATATAATGTATCATGGTATACATGTCTAATGTGATCCTTTATTTGTAGGCATCATGGTATACACATCTATTGTATCATGGTATACACATCTAATGTATCATGGTATACACGTCTAATGTATCATGGTATACACGTCTAATGTATCATGGTATACACGTCTAATCTATCATGGTATACATGTCTAATGTATCATGGTATACATGTCTAATGTGATTCTTTATTTGTAGGCAAATGTGATGTTGAATGTCTAAAGAATCTAACAGAAAAAAGAATGAAGAAAACCTTGAAGGTGTGGAGAAAAGTTGTTAATAAGGAGGACTTTATAATTCAGTAAGTTGGAATACTCTCAGCTTAGTCAAATCCTCTGTAATTCGATATTGCTGCATATTCCACTATGCAAATGAATAATTCAGAACACATGGATAGTTGGTTATTCTGTATGGAGGTAACTGTGAGAATTCATTTGCTAGAGTGTGGGGCTTTTAATCCAAGATTCGCACATTTGATAATCACCCAGGCCAGTCAGAGTGACCTGCTTCCATGTGTCCTTGGGAAATTGAATCCCCAGTAATGTGTCAACATTGCTGTTTAAAATCATCCATCTCAAATACCAAGGACTAAAGCATGGAAATTTGGCATGTAAGACATTTTTGTAAAATAATTATTCTTGTACTATACACTTTATTTACATTCTCGTTTTGTTAAACATTCAGTAAATGGTATATTATATATTGGTTGTAATATGCAAGTTGAATGAGTCCACAGTTTACTTAGCACATTGGTTAATAAAGAAGTTAGTTTTGTCTTGAAACAAAACAAAATAATAAGTCATTAAAATTAGATTGCATACAAACTCCCATTTTTCCAGTTTACAAACTCTAACTCATTTCATTTGCCCATAAAACAGAACCGATAGTCTACCCATAAAACAGAACCAATAGCCTACCCATAAAACAGAACCAATAGTCTACTCATTTGAAAAGAATGTCACTATATGGCATTTCAGTTAAGAGCAGAATGTCATGTCATGAAACACTGTTGCAAATCATGCCTTTCAAAGTGGAAACCTAATACTAATTTCCCATTCATCCCTGTAATTTTTGTTATCCAATTTAGAATCAGACTCTCATGTGGTAGTTTATCTTTATAGGGTAGACACACTGTCTGGTTGATAAACTCCAACCCATTGCATTTCCATTCAAATAAGAACCAACAGACCAACATTTCTTCTGAAATGTATGTTGTAATATGGTATTTCAGTTAGAGAGCAGAATATTGCTTCATGTGATACTGTTAAAATACCATAACAAAGCAGCTTTATGTTAATTTTCCATTTGTCCCCATACAATTTCAACCCTTTGTCTATGTAAACTTTGGACCATAAATTTTTCGATTTCAATTTCCCATTTGTCTCCTCCCACATAACTTAGATGTTCTTTTATGGCTCTATATTTACCAACCAAAGCAAACTATGGTATTTCATTTAGAAAGTAGACGTATGCTACATTGCTACAGACATACTCATCCTGTGAAACCTATGGCATCATATTGTATATCATATCGTTCAAGGGCAGACCATCACCTCATGCTACACTATTAAAATATAGCTGATGGGACCTAGGTCATATTTTGGTTGCTCACCAAATCTTTTGACTCTATTTAACATGGTGCTCCTATTCGTCCTGACGTGACGTGTTCTACTTCTTGCTATAAGTCATAAGTTTCACAATACCAAATATTTTGAAACAAAATGCATGTTATAAATAATGGAGCAAAGCTACATTGTGATCAACTGAAGTGTTTTCAGGCAGGTGATGTAAATACTGAGTGAGTTCAACATTAAAGCTAATAATCTCAGTGTCAGAACAATATGTGTTTGGTTACAAGTGTGGTAAGAGTTGTGAATCAGAATTACATTCAGTATAGTACAAATGCCTACTTAAAACATAAAACACTGTACTGCAAATCTTTTTGTACTGCATTCACTGGTGAAAACAGATTGGGAGTGTCAATCTGCAGGATGATAAAAACTATGCAGTATACAAGAGGAGCTCAATTATTTGATGTGGTTAAATACACAGATTTAAACATCATATAAACTTTATCATGTCAGTATACAATAATTCGTAAACACAAAGATAGAATTTGTGGAATACAAAGTTAAATTCAAAATAGCATGGAGCAACTCTGCATGAAGTAGCTGTTTTTTAATCATCTTTTGAAATGGCAGACCTTGAGATATATTTGAAATTATTCATACATTTGAAATAACCAACAAAATGCTGCAAGTCATTGAAAATAATTGCTAAGTTGTAAATGCATGATTTGTGCCAGTATCTCCAAATCCACCTCTAAATCCAACTTCAAATCCACCTCTAAAGCCACATCCAAATCCACCTCTAAAACCACCTCTAAAGCTACCTCCTAATCCACCTCCAAATCCATCTCTAAAGCCACAGCCATATCCACCTCTAAAACCACCCCCAAATCCACCTCTAAAGCTACCTCCTAATCCACCTCCAAATCCACCTCTAAAGCCACAGCCATATCCACCTCTAAAACCACCCCCAAATCCACCTCTAAAGCCACATCCATATCCACCTCTAAAACCACCTCCAAATCCACCTCTAAAACCACCCCCAAATCCACCTCTAAAGCCACATCCATATCCACCTCTAAAACCACATCCAAATCCACCTCTAAAGCCACCTCCAAATCCACCTCTAAAACCACCCCCAAATCCACCTCTAAAACCACCCCCAAATCCACCTCTAAAGCCACATCCAAATCCACCTCTAAAACCACCTCCAAATCCACCTCTAAAACCACCCCCAAATCCACCTCTAAAGCCACATCCATATCCACCTCTAAAACCACCTCCAAATCCACCTCTAAAACCACCCCCAAATCCACCTCTAAAGCCACATCCATATCCACCTCTAAAACCACCTCCAAATCCACCTCTAAAACCACCCCCAAATCCACCTCTAAAGCCACATCCATATCCACCTCTAAAACCACATCCAAATCCACCTCTAAAGCCACCTCCAAATCCAAACCATGTTGCTAAGATCATGGATGCTTTTTTACCATCTTTACCTCATCTCAATTGACTAATTCCAGAGGTAGTTGGAAAAAAGGTACATGACCTTGACCTTTTGAAGTCACCATCACATCTTATGTTTCCAGCAAAATAATATTTATTGTTCACTTTGATCTTGCTCTATACAATCATTCTAATACCACTGCACATCATCACCAGTATGGTATTTAAACAACAACATTTTTTATTTTCCTCCATTCTGTTAATGTTCAAATCCATGAGTGTAGAAGGTCCCCAGTGACTGTTTTCCATCCACTGATTTGTTTTCCATACTTCCAAAAAATTTCTTTATTATTGGAAGTAATAAATGTTACATCTGATGATATGAGCAGGGTTGCAGGGAGAGGAGATTTTCTTGTTTTGCTTCCTTTACAGGAGTACTGGTAGTCCTTTCCTTGACATTTGCTAGCTTTTCAGTAGGTGTTCCTGGTCTCATACAAGTATCATGCTTTTGCATTTTCAGTGAATAGTATTATGTAGTTGTTCATCAGACATGATTGACTCTCATAACGAGGTTTAGAAACTTTAATGGTTTTCCAAATGTGCCTATTATTTGAATTGACTGTTCCAACTGTTTTAGCCCGTTTTCAAGAATGACAGTAGCATCATTGTTATTGCTTCATTATATAATGTTTTTTATAATTGTTGTTTGTCTGAGAGTCACTCAACACACATGTCACTGATAAGATTCATCCCTTGATGTTTGCCATCTGTTTTCAAATCCAACACTTGTTATAATTTTCAATCAGTTGGTGATGTGTTCATGTCTTTGTCTGTGGATGCAACCACAGAAGCTGTTTTGCAAAGTAATAACTTTTAAATTAGGCAGTCCATTAATCTATTTAGAGATCCCGTCATGCACATAACTACCTATATAAATGTTCATGGATGTACACAAGAAAAATATAAACATATGTAAGTGATCTTGCAAAAGAAACTGAGTTGAAAGATTTAATATTTTTGTCGCAAGTAAAAAGAAATTGTGAATCTCACCAGATGTTAATATTTTCCATAATTTTCTTATATAAATCTACCCTCCCACCCCAGTTATTGCATGAAATGTTGCTGTGGTTTTGTTTTCTTCTTCTGTCTTGGATTTACATTTTCATGGACCATGGAGAATGAAGTAGAGATTTATATGCAGTCAGTGTAGAACATACATGTACATAATATATTTTGATTGATTTTCAATATGGACTGACATATTGGTGTAGATTCTGTGTTTACTCTTTCAAGGATTTCAGTTGTCTTAACTTCATTGTAGTCTTTACACTATTGATTTGAACAGCCTGCTTTTTACAAATCATGTATCCCATTGAACTTGTAATTTATAATTAGGCTAGCTTTTACTCACACGCAAGCATGAATTCTCTATTGTATATATTTATAACTAAAGTAACACTAATAATTTAGAATACATGAAGTTAAAAATTTATGGCAGCAGTGGAGTCAATTATCATGTCTTTTATCTTCTAGCTATGATTCAGAGAACTTTAAAATTAAGAAAAAGTCCTTAAAGTCACCTAGAGGAACAAATCTTACTTGTGAATCAAGATACATGCTTGTTGGAAATGTGTGTGGTAAGTAGAATGAGTGTATTTAAGTTTTATCACATTTCATATGACATAAACTTTAACAAACATTTGTGCATATCTGTAAATAAAACTATAAATCTCCTTGCTTTTGTTTGTCAAATATAAAAAGGGGAATCAATTGAAAATAGGGAAATCGATTCATATCATGTCTAGCATGTTATTGACATTTAAATGATGTCAGTTTCTGTCAAGAGTTAAATGTCATGAAGATGTTAAATCTACTGTCAAAATTTATTGGAGTCTCTGCCGTTCTATTTAGTGGAGTAACAGTCTGGAAAATTCACCATAAATAATCAGTAGCTTGATGCAGCACCAAGTACACATTATTTTCAAATGAATTTAAACATAAATTTTCAAAAGGAATACTACTGTTTGCTGTATATTTTAGTGGGCTGCAGTGCTGGAACGTACTATGACAATGGTAAGGGCTCGTGCAGACCTTGCCAACCTGGGTACTACAGTGTGGATGAGGCTGATGGCCATTGTTTGGTTTGTCCAGACAATCCAGTGGGCATTGGTATTGAAGGCGCAAAAAGCTTAGAAGAGTGCAAAGGTGAGTTAATTATTTCTGTATTCTACATGCATGAATCACATCAGATATATTTGTATACATATTTCATTATAATCAGCAGCACATCACATAAACATGACTAGTCCGATTTTAAAGAAACTCTAATAGAATCTGCTTTTATTTCCTCGTGCAACTGTTTTAACTGAGTACGGAAAACAATGTCCCATATAGAAGTGTTCAGTGCAACATTTGAGAAAGCTAAAATACTTTATAAATTTAAAATAATTTGGACATCTACAACAAAGAAATTGAAAAGAATCACTTGTGTAATTCAGATTATTGCGCTATCGTGCTTGTATGTATTGCCTAGTATTGAAGCACCTTCAATATGTACACGTGATCACAGTAACACTTTCGTCACTACTGCATAAAAAACAATCAGAACTGGCACATGTTCCTTGTATTGGACTTTCAGAGAACTCCAGAATTCACTTAAGACTTATTACTAATCTACCCAAATACTAGTGTAATTTGTGAACACAACTGACTACCTTAAATGGAGTTAGTAAAATGTTACAATTGTGGCACTATAAAACTTCCAATTGAGATAGAACGGATGAATACTTGATACCCATGATGCAGAGATTATTTGTTTTGGACACTTGCTTTAGGAAGATCAGAATTGTACTTTTAATCCTTGCATAGTTTGAATTAGCAAATTAAGTATACATTCAAAACAGCATAGAAACATTGGTGTCAGAAATAGAAAGAAATATAATCAAAGACTAACAAAGGAATTGTAGTCATAGTATTCTATTTGTTTGTTTTTAAGTGATTGACTGACTGCACTTTTTACTTACTTACTATATATATACACTTATCTCCCCTTTCTTTTGCTGTCTGCCTGCCTGTCTGTCTGTCTGTCTGTCTGTCCCTGAATATGCTGAACTGAAAGGTTTGTGCCATTAGTGCATTAAGATCTTTGGACCACTCAGAGATGTGTGTAAGGACATTGCTCTCCAGAAAATCAATAAGACTGGGAAGTTATGCATAATGGTCTGTTCACATCCATTGAGTTAAACTGGTAATTGTAAATATTTGTAACAAACCAAACATTGATATATGAAAAAATTATTTAAGATGTATATAGGTAGTGGA
This sequence comes from Sinohyriopsis cumingii, assembly GCA_028554795.2. Taxonomy (NCBI): domain Eukaryota; kingdom Metazoa; phylum Mollusca; class Bivalvia; order Unionida; family Unionidae; genus Sinohyriopsis; species Sinohyriopsis cumingii. The sequence goes on from CM068836.1 coordinate 13,155,385, forward strand.
ACACAGACAGACAGTATTATAAGGGAATAGACATTGATATCAGTTAATATTAATTCAGAAGTGAAAACAAATCTTCATATAGACTATAAATTGTATTATTTGCAAACAAGTCTATTAGCTGGATTGGTTTCAGAATGGGATTTCAAAACCACAGTTTGAAATTATTCTGAGAGAAATGTAAAGGAGTACAAATATTTGGGCTCTAAAATCCAGACTTTCATGAATGCTTTTAATGGCAGTGTACCATATCTTAAAAAGTGATCATTTGGAAAGTCTGTCAGTTTGGTTCTGTTAAGTTCAGCTTGACTTAACCATAAGACTTTTGAAACTGCCCATACAGGATGGAGAGAAGGTTGAATACAGAAATGTTTAACATAGAACAAGACATGTGAATATAGGTGAATGGATGGTGTAATTAAATGTCATTTTTGTATAATATCACATTTGGACAGGAAATAAATGAAAGCAAGAGGTGAATGTTTGATATAATTCAATATTTAACAATGGACTTAGGTATCAGTCAATATACCTGAATTAGTTAAGAATAGCAAAAGTTTGCATAATAATACAGGTTGCTTTTATGTCACTGAGTCTATGCCAGTAGCAAAGCTGTGCATGATTTTGTTATTCATTATAGAATCCTCATGGACCATCAGAATAAAGTTTTTCTAAGCACAGTCATTAGTTTGACAAATGTTCTTTAACATTACATTGTATTAAAAAAATGGAAGCTGAACAGGACATCACTATAAACATATTCATAAACACATATGAGATGGTTGAATATAAATACACCAGAGGCCTGACAGAAAATGAAAAAGATTGGCATTTTGGCATGTTGACTATATTATGCTCGTATAAATGATTTACAAAATTTGGTATAATCACAAGTAAGTACATCTGTACAAAATGTCTAATTTCTTCACTGCACCAGAAAAATTATCAGATCACAAATTGCTAACTTACAGCATGGACGACTCAGTATATATCAGGCCTGAAACGAGATTACTTGTCAACTTCAAAATCTGAAGTTGCAAGTCTGTTATGTTGTTTTTGACTTTATGAAGCATCAGCATACTGTACACTATCTGTATGAACCACTCACTATGAAGTAGTAATGATGCTAAAAATCAGACTAGTACATCACAGACGTACAATGCAGTTCAACACATCTCCACCAGATATGAATGTATGTATGTATGTATGTATGTATGTATGTATGTATGTATGTATGTATGTAGATGTGTATGTATGTATGCATGTATGTATGTATGTATATATGTATGTATGTATGTATGTATGTATGTATGTATGTATGTATGTATGTATGCATGCATGCATGCATGCATGCATGCATGCATGCATGTATGTATGTATGTATGTATGTGTAAGTGTGTGTGTATGTATGTATGTAAATTTAATTTACACTATACAGACCAACAGTTTACAGAGATACTGATTGCATACAGTATTTTATAACTGGCTGAGTAGGATAGCAACAAGAAACTCATAATTGCAAAAAGTCTTTGGTATTCACAGATGAAAATGAGGTAAATTTAAATGCAACAAATAAATGTCAGAATGTCATATCTATGAGATCAATTTATTAAAAGACAAAGTCAGAGACCATGATCTCTTTACGGTCTTTTGCATAAATCATTCTTAGACTGAATTTCAAATACCAAAATGATCTCACTATTCATTCATACCTTAGAAGTGTATGACAGTCATCAATTCATCAAGAGCCAAGGACGGGGGCCCTGAGTGGCCGAGTGGTCTAAAGCGCTCACTGTTCCGGATCACTGCCATCTCACCTCTGTCTGCGTGGGTTCGAGTCCAAGGCTCAGCTAGCGTGTTATGTGGGAAAGCCTGCCAGTAGCTTCTCGTGGGTCAGTGGTTCTTCCCTGGGTTTTCCAGGGTTCTTCCTCCACCAGTTATACTGGCCACCATGTATAGCCTATCTTGTGCTGAAAAATGGCGTTAAACCCTAAAACAAACAAACAAACAAAGAGCCAAGGACACAATTATGCTAAATAATGATGAGAAATAGATTTCAGTCAACAATGATTTGACAGTAGATGTGAAGGATGGTGAGGAAATAAGAGCTAAAAGAATAGATGACTTTAGATCTATAGATGACTTTAAACCCATAGATGATTTTAAGGGATGTTGATTGCAGCAATTTGCTTAAAATGTTAGTGACAACAAATTTACAGTCACTAAAATATTTTGTAAACATTAATCCTACATTTTTAAGAAAAAACATCTTCCCACATGCATACATAACAGATTAAAGTAAACATCTACAACTGAAAGACAACTTTATTTATGTCTTGGTGACTCTAACAAAGCAGATAATGATTGCCAGTACATACACACTATGTGATGTCACACTGCACACTGAGCATACTAGATAATCTTCATGACTAATACATGAACACTAATGCTGACTGACATTTTCAAGGAGTTGCAAAATGTATATATGACAGTCTACAAACTTGACTCATCACACCTGATTAAGCTAATGATGCAAGTTTAAAAGTGGGATTAGAGGTGGTATTAGCAACATATCATGCATTAAAAGTGGGATTAGAGGTGGTATTAGCAACATATCATGCATTAAAAGTGGGATTAGAGGTGGTATTAGCAACATATCATGCATTAAAAGTGGGATTAGAGGTGGTATTAGCAACATATCATGCATATATGACAAGGCAGATAACAAATATTATGTTGATGATGATGGAAAAATAAAACATAATGGTGACTTTGAAAGATCAAGGTTAAGGTCATGTACACAGAATATAATGGTGACTTTGAAAGATCAAGGTCAAGGTCATGTAAACAGAATATAATGGTGACTTTGAAAGATCAAGGTTAAGGTCATGTAGACAGAACATAATGGTGACTTTGAAAGATCAATGTTACGATCATGTACACAGAACATAATGGCAACATTAAAAGATCATGGTTAAGGTCATGTAGACAGAACATAATGGTGACTTTGAAATATCAAGGTTAAGGTCATATATATTCCATTTTTTCGCAAACAATTTACAGCATTGGGCAATAAGCCAGTGCCTGCTATTGAAACATTACACAGGGTTCATACAGAATTTTGAATGATAAATTCAAACACTTTTCTCAAACTTTCAGAGACCACAAACATAGATTTCCAAGACCTATTTTCGTTAACATTTTGTTTACAAGTTATGTTATGTGAGAAAACAACAAATGCAAACTACTATATGTCCTAGACTTTTCTCTGAGCCTGTAAACCATCTGTACAAACATAACACAATATAAAGAGACTGTGTGCAGAATCTATGTCATAGGCCGACAATTCCATGAAAATTACATAGACATAGATTCTGCACACAGTCTCTTTATATTGTGTTATGTTTGTACAGATGGTCTACAGGCTCAGAGAAAAGTCTAGGACATGGATTATGTTGTGGTCTTGCATACATGTTGATTGCGTCACAAGATATTTGCTGCTTTTTCATCAACACATGTGTTCTCTTTAAAAGAAACAATATCAGATCTGTGTATGAGCTGAAATATGTGCACATTCTCCATGCTGGTAAAAGCTTGAAATGAAACTACTTTGAAATTACTTCCTGTTCAGTCACTTCCAATTCCATGTGACACTTGTTACTTCTAGATTCCCGTACCAGATTTCCTTGTCGAAATTGAAATATGAGTCAGTCACGTCTTTAAACTGTCCCGGATTGCTGTGCATTGGAGCATATTCCGAATTTGCATCTAGTACTTCCACTTTGAAGTCATACTATTTGTTTCCGTACACTGTGTCTGATTATGTGTGTATATCGAATACTTTGACTGTTGTCTGAAAATAAATAGATACATAAATAAGTAAATAAATACTGTTTTGTCTGATTTCATTTGAGTTCTGATGTCATGGACATTTTGGCTGTAAGATTCAAGAAGTTATATGACCTGCAATGCAAAATGCAGACTATCAGATCAAATTTCATCAACATGGCAGTTTTGTCTCATTCTTGAACAAATTAAACACATACTGAATGCTATACTTGCAGTGTTTGAGAAGATTCATCTTTCTTTTGATTCTTTTGCAGGTAGGGCTTGATGTAAGGTCATTTAAGTTTGCTAGGCTTGATAGGAGCTGGCTACCATATGCAGACAGTACTCTGTTGGTTTCAGCAAATGCCAGCTTTTCAGTATGCACTACACTCTAGCTTCACATTCCCACACAACTGTCATCATATCAAAAATAGAGGTAGGGAAGGTCAGAGGTCACCCTTCCTCTACCTCTCTGGTAAGATCAAGGTCTTTTGAAAATAGAAACAGCTGTATCAGTCCAGCAATTTATGCAGGTGGGGATTGGTGGTCAGAAAGATAAATATAGTTCTGTTGATAATGTCTAACTTTATGAAATAGAGTCTGATATGACAATTTCAAGACTTTCTACTCAGTATTTAAGATGACAAACCATAATTGGTAGCAACGGGGGGGGGGTTAATTCTATAGAAATCGTTCCACTCAATATATTTAAAAAAGATCAGTAAGAATATGACCATAAACCAAAATAGGCCTCAATACATGATTCTAGTGCTTTACAAACACAGTACAGTACATGTGTATATTTAAACAATAATATATTATTTATTCACACAGTTCTTTGTGATCCTGGGACATATTCTGAGTCGGGGAGGAAACCATGCTTGCCTTGTGCAATAGGAACATATCAGTCCGAGTATGGTCGTGCATCATGCCATCAATGCGGAACTGGCCTCATTACACAACAGGAGGGATCAAGGGCCTTTGTCAACTGCCTGCCTAGAGGTTTGTGGTGGTCTCTTGCGGGGACCACTTTGCTTTGATCCGGTTCTGTCACCTGTTTGTAGTTTATATATTTTATAGTCATTCAGTTACATACTAATAGACTAAAATACTTTTATTAAATACGCATAAGCAATTCAAACATATTTAGTGTGTAAACCAATGGCAGTTTAAATAATTGAAAGCCAACATACATGTAGAACATGACAGATAGTATATTCATGATATAAATGCACAGTTTTATGTGTATGCTTTGGTTTTGCATCATGTCTGTTGCACCTACATATGGAGAGCTTGTACTGTAATAAAACATGATACCAATAGTCTGATAGTAAGAAATGAACATAGTTGGCATATTTTGTCAACCTGCAGTAACATGCTCTTAAGAGACTCCATACTTTGGCACCCCTGCAGTCAACATGCCATTAAGAGACTCCATACTTTGGCATCCCTGCAGTCAACTTGCCATTAAGAGACTCCATACTTTGGCACCCCTACATTCAACATGCCATTAAGAGACTCCATACTTTGGCATCCCTGCAGTCAACATGCCATTAAGAGACTCCATACTTTGGCACCCCTGCAGTCAACATGCCATTAAGAGACTCCATACTTTGGCACCCCTGCAGTCAACATGCCATTAAGAGACTCAGTACTTTGGCACCCCTGCAGTCAACATGCCATTAAGAGACTATTAAGAGACTATATTTTGGCACCCCTGAAGTCAACATGCCATTAAGAGACTCCATACTTTGGCAACCCTGAAGTCAACATGCCATTAAGAGACTCCATACTTTGGCACCCCTGAAGTCAACTTGCCATTAGGAGACTCATAATTTGGCAACCCTGAAGTCAACATGCCATTAAGAGACTTCATACTTTGGCACATCTGCAGTCAACATGCCATTAAGAGACTCCATACTTTGGCAACCCTGAAGTCAACATGCCATTAAGATACTTCATACCTTGGCACATCTGCAGTCAACATGCCATTAAGAGACTCCATACTTTGGCACCCCTGAAGTCAACATGCCATTAAGAGACTCCATACTTTGGCAACCCTGAAGTCAACATGCCATTAAGAGACTCCATACTTTGGCAACCCTGAAGTCAACATGCCATTAGGAGACTCATAATTTGGCAACCCTGAAGTCAACATGCCATTAAGAGACTTCATACTTTGGCACATCTGCAGTCAACATGCCATTAAGAGACTCCATACTTTGGCAACCCTGAAGTCAACATGCCATTAAGATACTTCATACTTTGGCACATCTGCAGTCAACATGCCATTAAGAGACTCCATACTTTGGCAACCCTGAAGTCAACATGCCATTAAGAGACTTCATACTTTGGCACATCTGCAGTCAACATGCCATTAAGAGACTCCATACTTTGGCAACCCTGAAGTCAACATGCCATTAAGAGACTTCATACTTTGGCACATCTGCAGTCAACATGCCATTAAGAGACTCCATACTTTGGCACCCCTGCAGTCAACATGCCATTAAGAGACTCCATACTTTGGCAACCCTGCAGTCAACATGCCATTAAGAGACTCCATACTTTGGCAACCCTGAAGTCAACATGCCATTAAGAGACTTCATACTTTGGCACATCTGCAGTCAACATGCCATTAAGAGACTCCATACTTTGGCACCCCTGCAGTCAACATGCCATTAAGAGACTCCATACTTTGGCACCCCTGAAGTCAACATGCCATTAAGAGACTTCATACTTTGGCACCCCTGAAGTCAACATGCCATTAAGAGACTCCATACTTTGGCACATCTGCAGTCAACATGCCATTAAGAGACTTCATACTTTGGCACCCCTGAAGTCAACATGCCATTAAGAGACTTCATACTTTGGCACATCTGCAGTCAACATGCCATTAAGAGACTCCATACTTTGGCAACCCTGAAGTCAACATGCCATTAAGAGACTTCATACTTTGGCACATCTGCAGTCAACATGCCATTAAGAGACTCCATACTTTGGCAACCCTGCAGTCAACAGTCATCAAGCTGCTTACATTTCTTCATCCTTGATCATTAACACAATTTACATAATTGCCTTCAGACAATATGTCTACTTCCTTTAAAAAAAATTGAACCCAAGAAAGAGAGAAGGCTTGTCTTGGTAATAAGTTGCACTCCTGAATCAGGGATAATTCATTTTTCATATGGAGTAGCTGGCATATGTTTATATTACATAGCTGAATGATTTTTTGTGTGCTGGTTTTAACAATATTAATGTTCTTTTCTTTTTACAATTATAAAACATAAATCCTAGTATCCTTTTTTACAGTAATATTTTTTGTTCTGTCTGTGACATTAAGAAGTAATAGGACCAACCAAAATATTCAATATCACCACTGACTTTAAAATTCTATCACTTAACTGTAGAGCAATCTTTGGAGCTCTCATCCTCACAAGTCAAGGTTCCAATATGTCAACCTATCTACACCTTGGCAGATTGATCAAATATTGCAGTGCTTCGAGTCTGTGAATTTCATTGGATGTGGTAACAAACTACTGCATCCAATCAAAATCATGTTGTTCATTTTTGAACACTGTTCCTCCATGATCGAGACATGGGGTGCATACAGCTGGAATGGACTCATCAGTAAGTGATTTTCCACTGACAGTCCATGTTTGCACAATACATCCTTTTCCTCAAATATATTATAGTTTCTTTCTGGTATTTAGATTTTTTATCATGAATTTACATTGTATCCTTTTGACTTCAGATGCCTCCACCATTTTCAGCCACCACTGTTACATGCTATTGGTTGGTTAGCATTGCATACTAAGTGAGGAAAATCATGAAACCAATAGATGTCACTGTTGCAAAGCACTCAAATATCTGAAAGATCTGCCCAGGTATAGATAGGCTAACATATTGCAACCTTGCCTTGCAATGTCAAACTTTGTGCCCCACAACAACGGAATAAGACTACATCAAAATTTGATGGTTGAAACCTGTTCTGTTTCAGTTTGCATGCATAGAAAATACACCATATCACAGTTTTTACTTTGCTGTATTGTATTTTATAGCAATTCATCATATGCCTTGTATATCTTCATAATTATAATGGTATATCACAGTTTTTACTTTGCTGTATTGTATTTTATAGCAATTCATCATATGCCTTGTATATCTTCATAATTATAATGGTATATCACAGAAGACATTGACTAATTAGCTCTTCTTTTCCAGAAAGTTGCCATCCAGGTTATTTCTACAACACCTCGTCACACCGGTGTATTGAGTGTCCCATAGGCTATTATCAGGAGGAACCTGACCAAAACCACTGTGTGAAATGTCCTTCAGGAACAACCACTGATTACACCGCTTCCACGAATAGCTCATTTTGTAAGAGTAGGTACACTATAATCTGCCTTGAACATTAGGAATTACACAGTTCTTGCAAACATGGGTGAATGTGACAGTCTTCTAAGTTACCCTTTACTGCTGTGGTGAAGGCAAGGAATTAACAAAATTTTCATGCAGGCCAGTTTTACATAATCGTAAAAGCTGTACATTTCAGACACTAGGAAAACAACTATGTTTATCATACAATATAATTTTCATTGTTGTTTTTGAAGGATTCTACGTGTCCTTGCTTAAGACACTAGCAGTAACGTTTCTCTAATGAAATGAATCTACAGTTAAAAAGTTTAAAGGACAATTTGATATATCTTGCACAAGATAACTTCTCAATGACCACAAAACACCTGTGCAAATATGGTCATTTTATTTTCTTATTACTATATAACCCTAGTAAATCACAATTGGGCTTGTGTTAATGTTGACATTAAAACAAGCTCAAGACAACATCATCATGTTTACCTCAATAAAAGATAATTACATTCCATATCTAAACATGATGAATGTGTAATGTACAAGTAAAACTCTTGAAATGTGTTAACTTTAACTTCATTGATAATTGGAGTAGAGTAAAAATATCATTTTCAAGATTCCCAGCAACGTACAACAGTTACCACACTTCCATGATCAACAAAATGGGATTTGGAGTAGCATCAGTACATGCCTAAAAATAGGAACTTTGTGCACTTACATTTTTATAACTGCTTCTTCCCTTCCTCACTTTCAGCATATTAGGTTGCTTTATAGTTAACTAACGATAGATGGTGAATATTTTTTTCTGAAATTTACTGTTCCTAAAGGCCAGGGCTTCACCATGAAAACGAGCGGACTGTCCTTTACTACAGTCTGAACTTGACTGTCATTGAAACAAACTTGCCCCCTATTCTAATTTAATTGCCTGTTTCGGACTATGGTATTACATGACCTGGTAATAAACAGGTCAAGCATTTTACCTGATAGATTACCTATCAGTTTTAATTGGTTTAGTGTGCCATTTGATCAGCCCATGCAAGATAGATACTTTACACCTTGTTTGACGTGGGAAAATAAGAAACCTTGACGTGCTTGATCACTCACAGCTCCTGTGTAAAATATGATCATGGTTTCAACTCTTTTTATTTGTCCTTGTCTGTTTTGGAATGCTGCCTTTTCAAACCCCTTCATATTGAGTATTTGAAAAGAAATAACAACAGTGATGCAAAATAGAAAGACATTTTATGACTCATGCAAGGTATTTTAGTTGTTGAAGGTAGTGGTCATATTAGCTAAAAATCACAGATATATAATTCAGTTTTCAGTCAGTTTTCAATAATTGACAAAGGAGATATGGCTGTATTAATGTTAGATGTGATAGAAGTAGCAAGTGAATACAAAATATACTAATTAATTTGGTAATTGAACAAGAACAGAGTAGAGGAGACAAACCTCAAGTAAACTCTTGTGCAGTTTTGGAACTTCGTACTCATTGACTGGTTTCTTGTCTTCATCAAAGATAAAATATTCATTTATTTTACACAATACTACCAAAGGATAATGCTGAACTTAATGGGCATTTGCTCTTAAAAAAATAATTTTTCCCTCCCACTCCAAATAACTTGAGATAAGAATATATTTTTGATGTTTTAAATTAACTATTTCTAGGCAAAGTAATGATTACCATGTAGCTGCACAGAAGTAGCTTCACAACTTTTATCCAAAGAACTTTGTATTAAATCACAATTATTTTAATGATAAATTGTAAAGTTACTCAACAATGCTCTATGCGCAAAAGTTACCTTTTCACAAAACCATACAGTGCAGTGTCAAAGCTGTTGTACATTTATCATCATGTACCAAACCTACTGGACCAAATGCCCGAGGTTGGATTGGATGGACAGCTTGTTAGAGATACGGTTGATTGGAAGGTCCTCTGCTTTTACTATCGATTCCTAGAATAAACCTCAGATGTAATTAATAGCCATTTTGAACTGTCCTCATGTCCCTGGTTGTGGAATGATACAAAGAAGTTCCAAACAAGGTATCAGTATCCTAGGTCAAACAAATTTCGCTCCTTCTGTAGTTTCTCGCATCTTATAACCAAATTTTCACTTTTGACTTGCATATTTACAGGTGATTTTGAACTCGTGTAAATAGAGATAAAAATAGATGGTATATGTGTCATGTGACAATCTTCATCAGTCTTGTTCTTTCATTTCAGACAAGCAGTGTGGTGGCTACATTGGCAGATTCCAAGGACTCATTGAGAGCCCCAATTACCCAGGTGAATATCCTAACAATGCGACTTGTACTTGGAAAATCAAGCCAGACAAAGGAAGACGGATCCTTGTCATCATCCCTGAGGCAGTCATCCCTAAAGCAGACAAGTGTGGGGATAGTCTTATCATGAGAAAATCAAGTGAGTTCTTGCCAGTTTGTGTAAGATTCCTTGTGACATTCTGGTCTGATCAAACCTTTAGATTTATGCTATTTTCATAATCAAGGGAGTATTCAGTTCAAAATTATGAATGTCGAAATATGAATGGAAGCTAAATGTACACTATTGTCTTACATTTGAAGTGTAGTTTCAGCACAAAATGTACTATTTTAGTAACAAAGTATTCCTTGTTACAAGAATTTATTTGAATAACACATTTTTTTCCTCCAGAATCTCCATATTCCCGTCTGACCTACGAAACATGTGAAACCTCCGATAGCCCTATAGCCTTCACTGCCCGCTCGAAGAGACTGTGGGTCCAATTTAAATCAGACATGCAGAATACTGCCAAGGGATTTTCCATTCCATTTGTAACTTACAACGGTAAGGCCAAAGCCAGTATCTTGTTCTTGATAGATTTTAGACAAAATTTCCAAACAACAAGGTGGCATAACAGCATTTTTTTCATTTTTCTTCGTATTTGTTTTAATATTCAGAGTAGCCCTCAGGCAAATCAAGAAGTACAAATGATACTTACTCAACGAGTTTCTTGTGTCTTTTCTGATGCATTGTCCATCTTCATGCTCTTTGTCACTATATTTATTGTAGATAGTTTGTTCAGGAATATGTACTCATGTATTGAAGCATATAGTGAAAAACCAATTCTAAAGAAGAAGAAGAAGAAGAAAAAGAGTTTTGGGTAAGAAAATATTAAAAGGTATCAAAACAGATCCTAAGAAAGAGAGGGATAAATAAATAAATATTAATCACAGATCTAAGAACACAACTTTAGCCTTATTAGAAATCTATGATTTTGATTCATTTTTCAGAAGAGTATCAGGGTTTAATTGAAGATATAGTAAAGGATGGCCGACTGTACAGTTCTTACCAGCACCAGTCAATTCTCAAGGTAAATTTCTCATCTACTTTTCAGGCTTGAAACTGAAATGACTCTAATTATTAATGGGTAACAAGATCTCAGTGACTCATGAAAACAATACATTTTGCATGGACAATGCATGAAAACAATACATTTTGCATGGACAATGCATGAAAACAATACATTTTGCATGAACAATGCATGAAAACAATACATTTTGCAAGGAAGGGCAGTGCATGAAAATGATACATTTTGCAAGGACAATGCATGAAAATGATACATTTTGCAAGGACAATGCATGAAAATGATACATTTTGCAAGGACAATGCATGAAAATGATACATTTTGCAAGGAAGGGCAGTGCATGAAAATGATACATTTTGCAAGGACAATGCATGAAAACAATACATTTTGCAAGGACAATGCATGAAAACAATACATTTTGCAAGGACAATGCATGAAAACAATACATTTTGCAAGGACAATGCATGAAAGCATGAAAACAATACATTTTGCAAGGACAATGCATGAAAACAATACATTTTGCAAGGACAATGCATGAAAATGATACATTTTGCAAGGACAATGCATGAAAATACATTTTGCAAGGACAATTACTCATGAAAACAATACATTTTGCAAGGACAATGACTCACGAAAACAATACATTTTGCAAGGACAATGCAGGAAAACAATACATTTTGCAAGGACAATGACTCATGAAAACAATACATTTTGCAAGGACAATGCATGAAAACAATACATTTTGCAAGGACAATGCAGGAAAACAGTACATTTTGCAAGGACAATGCAGGAAAACAATACATTTTGCAAGGACAATGCATGAAAACAATACATTTTGCAAGGACAATGCATGAAAACAATACATTTTGCAAGGACAATGCAGGAAAACAATACATTTTGCAAGGACAATGCATGAAAACAATACATTTTGCAAGGACAATGCAGGAAAACAATACATTTTGCAAGGACAATGCAGAAAAACAATACATTTTGCAAGGACAATGCATGAAAAGCATGAAAATGATACATTTTGCAAGGACAATGCATGAAAACAATACATTTTGCAAGGACAATGCATGAAAACAATACATTTTGCAAGGACAATGCATGAAAACAATACATTTTGCAAGGACAAAGCTTGAAAATGATACATTTTGCATGGACAATGCATGAAAACAATACATTTCACAGGGACAACACATGAAAATGATACATTTCACAGGGACAACACATGTAAATGATACATTTTGTGGTACAGTGCAGGAAATTGATGCATTCCATGGGGAATACACCAAGGATATGACAGAGCAGTAAAACCTAGAGGAGGGAATAGATTGTTCAGTTATTTTAGGAGACTATGCTAGACTAACATAAAAACAAATTTGTATGTAACCATTTTTTTTTGTCAAATGGTACAGTGTGACAGGGTATATTCTTTTTCAACACCTTGAACACCTGGGTAATAAATATATTTCTGTTATTGACATTCATATGAACACCTGGGTAATAAATATATTTCTGTTATTGACATTCAACATCTTGAACACCTGGGTAATAAATATATTTCTATTTTTGACATTCATATGAACACCTGGGTAATAAATATATTTCTGTTACTGACATTCAACATCTTGAACACCTGGGTAATAAATATATTTGTGTTAATGACATTCATATGAACACCTGGGTAATACATATATTTCTGTTATTGACATTCATATGCAGCATCCAAAATGCGTTGGAACTATGACATATTTTTCAACATTGATACACACCATACATATCTTTTTTCAATAAGGGAAACATGCAAAACGTACAGCCGAATTCCCATATATACTCGCTTATATGTTGAGTCCACCTGCAAACTGCACAGACCCAGATCTGCCAGCACATCTGGGTCTGTGCAGTTTCTTAAGAATAATCATTAAACAAACAACATACACCCTGATCTGCATGCACATTATGCTATGGCAGATCAGGATCTTTGTTGTTTGCAGTAAGCTATACTGCTGAAATGCTTGCTATCTGAATACTATACTCAAGAGTAAATAGACTTCATTAGAGGTGGGGTAGAACAAAAATATGATGGAGGTGATTTGCTCAACTAAACAGCAACACATCAAATCTGATTCAGTATGTTGTTGTTTAGTTGAGCGAATTACCTCTGTCATATTGCCATTAATGTCTTAGCTTTAATGAGTTAATCTCTTAATCTCTGAAATATTATTGATTTTGTTTCTATTGCAGGACAGAAAACTTCTAAATGCCCTGATGGAAGTGATAGCTCAACCTTACATTTATTTTAAATATGTCAATGTGTCAAAAACATTGATACCCCATTCCTTTATAAAATTGCTGACACCGAAAGTGCGCAGATTCTTCTCAACTGGTTGAATTTCAATCTGTCTGGTTATTATGTAAGGATACTCTAAGAAAGTAACACCCAAATATTTCTACCTTGTAAAGGTGTGAAGCATTAATGTTTAATATATGATACTTGTGTTTCCCATGAAATGGAGAGGAAGGATTCCACATCAGAACGTGCACAGAACTGTCCTGTCATGTGAAATGTACATATTCATTAATATTGAGTATAAATGGAACAGAAAGGAAAACAACCAATTTCATCCAATTAATATACTTGCTTATATGTATATATTGATAGTGACTGCACCATTGTAATTTTCTCGAGGTAAGTTCACATACTATCTCGAGATCTGTTTCTTTTGTCATCATTGTTACATGCAGTAACAGTAATTAATCTTGTATGTGTAATATTTCTTTTCACCAGTGCTTAAGAAAGAAAATAAAATCCTACAAACATGTATATTTCGATGTCATACAGTCAATACAAACTCTTATTATCAGACTTTCTCTCCACCATCTGAATGAAACACAGAAAATAGCAGACCCCTGCAATCCTACAGGAAGGATAAAATGCAATCTACAGTGGTGGTTATATATAAAATATAAAAAAATCTGCAGTTGAATTGTAATTGGTAAATATACTTGTAAGTAAATTAACTTTGCATGAGGCAAGGTAAGAAATTGGGATGATTAGCTAGACCTTCAGTTAACCTTGGATGAGAAATTTGTCTGAAAATTATGAACAAATTTCCACTATGTCGTGACTTGATTAATATCCTGAAACAAAATTAGGTTATAAAATTACATCAGTTAAAATGTGGATATGAGCTGAAACCTCCATCATCATTCCCAATATGGGCCGATTAATTTTACATCATTATATTAGTATAGGTCTTCATTGTGGGGTGTCAGTCTTAATAGAAATAAAGAGAAAGGTTACAGAAAAACTTTTGTAAGGGGTATCTATTTAAATGTATAACACAATAAAGAATTCATTGTGGGAAGGAATACTGTGTACTATAAGAAAACATTTCTTAGAATGCAAATATATGTCATAGATGAACTGCTGAAAGATGTAATTTTATGTCCAGTGCCTTAATTGTCATCTTTTATACTTAAATACCTGTTTTCACTTCAGATTTGTATTAAAGTGATACTTTATATGCTCACTTATGAGTCCAACTACAAACTGTACAGACTCAGATCTGGTGTCAGAAAATGCTCTGGCAAGTCTGTGTCTGTGCAGTTTGTTAGGAGTAATCAGTAGAACAAACAACATAGATTCTGATCTGCAGACACATTATGCTATGGCAGAACTAGATCTGTGTTGCATACAGTTTGATTCGACTTAGAAGTGAGTATTTCCAGTTTCCAGAGATGACAAATGTAACCAAATAGAAGACCCTAAAACAAATATGTACAGCATAATTGGAAATATTTACCTGCCACCATGCACTACAGTTGGCACTGCAGAATGAAGTCGGCATCCTTAGCACATTACAGTACTTAATGGTGCATCTAGTACTACCTAGCGCATATACTCGTTTATAAATTGAGTCAAATTGCAAACAACAAAGACCGTTATCTGCATTAGCATAATGCACCTGCAGATCAGGGTCTGTCTTGTTTGTTTGCTGTTGGAATCAACTTATAATCAAGTATATATGGTAAGCTGATATGCTGGCAGCTGAAACAGTAATCTGCCTGGCCATTTTTTGTTAGTGTGAGAATTTTCTTCTCCATGAAAGAGTCAGAATTTACCTTTCTGGTTTATGTTTTATTTTATTTTGATAAGCAGAGTAATCTTTATTAAATGCCAGTCTTGACCTTAGCCCAGTAAAATATAAATAAAAAATTATGGTAAATTGAATAACTGTGTCTTGATTTTCTGAGAGAGTAGTTATTCACAGTATCAAAGTGTTAGTATGAATGTGTATTTCATCCCTGTTCCAGAAGTGTGTCTTCCTGCTCAAAATATTGGATGTGTTATAGACGCAAGTTGATAAACTACATACATTTCAAGTCTTGTGGTATATGTTCTCTGTGATAATCCAGAAACATGCACATACCGAATGGTTAGAGTATATTGGAAATGGTGAAAATTTGAGTTTTTGAGTTGGAAAATCATTCATGTACATAGAAAAACACTTTTATGACAAATTGATATAGACATAAAAAAATGTAACATGTACATTGTATATAAAACTTTGTAAATACTTTGAACTTTCTTCCTACTAAAAAGAGTAGAAATTCTGAATTAAGATTCACTGTTTATATCAGTTAGAACATTGTTAAGAATAAATGATTGTTTTCATTCACCCAATGCCATGTTTGTGTAGATGTTGGATGAAATTTCCAATCTGATTTATTCCTACGACAATTTGATCTGAATCAGCAAAGCATCCGACACATTTTAAAAAGTCACGAGCTGATCTACACAAATTGAAATATGAGGCAGAAAGATCGTAAAAGTATAGATATATGGATCCTAAGCCACATAACCACTGACCTTTAACACTCGTCTGACTGACTGCCATATCTCTGACCTGCACTCTAGGCCATTGGTATCCAAAATTTTCTAAAAGACCTGGACCAGTTGTCACCACATTTTCATATGAAAAACCTAGGATACCAATGCCACTGACCTTCAAATTGGTATAAGAAAAGCCTGGGCTAGTAAATGCCAAAATTGTATGAATAAAAACTGGGCCAATGGTTGCCAAATGTTCATGAGAAAAACATGGGCCACTGGTCATGAAATTGTTTTGGAAAAACCTGGGCCAGTGTTTGTCAAATGTTTATGAAAGAAACAATGACCTGATACAGTGGTCATCAAATTATTACTAAAACCAAAAGTGGAAAAGTGACCTTAACAATTTATTAAAGAAAAAACTGAGCCACTGGTGTAAACAATTTAATGGCAAAATTCCATTGGTCACTGGTCATTAAACCTTGGTGAAAAATCCTGAGCCACTTCTCTTCAAAATTTTATGAAAAATCTAAGGTCAATGATCTTCAATATGTTTTGAAAAATCCTGCTGAAATTCAACGTTTTAAGAAAAGCCATTAGGCCACCCACACCTCCTATACATAAAAAACAATAGAATAAAAAGCTAGCACATATCCCACAATTTATTACTTTTCAGTAACAGTGATCAATAAATTAGAGTGTTTCCAGCCAGATTATTCTCAAGAAATTGTTAGATTTTTAAATAACTTCAGCATATTTTAAGATTTACAAATACGTGAGTTCTCAAACATAGTGTAAAAACTAACTATAACCTATTACTCTCACTGAAAACCTGATTTCACAGATTTGGTACTTATAGGTTACTGCATTGGTATGGGAACATATATACAAACTTTTTTGAGTACTATTGCATGACCTTGGGAGTGAAGTATTAGTCTGAAAAAACGAATTCTTATCTTCCCATACAAATGCTGTTACCATTTTATTATATATTCATTTTGTTTTCCTACCTAAGGCTTAATAATAAAGAAATACACATCAAGAAACAAATTGAATTTGTGCTGTATTCCAAAATAATTACACAACCATAGATTCATCAATATATGTTAACAATATTATTCCGTGCATAGTTTCGCCCAGTGACCTTTGAACTTCGTTTTGTGTTTGACATTAGTTTGGAAAATATTCTCATACTTAAAAATTAAATTTAGAGTCCTATTGTGAATGAATGCCGATTGAAACAGCTGAAATTTAGCATTGTGAATGAATCCATATTGAAACAAATTTTCCTGTTGGTCTGGAATGGATGGATTTTTTTTTTCTTCTGTCGATTCAAGCGGGGCCCCGAGTGGCCGAGCGGTCTAAAGCGCTCTCCGTTATGGATCACTGCCATCTCACCTCTGTCTGCGTGGGTTCAAGTCTAGGATTCGACCAATGTGGGTATGTGAGAAAGCTTGTCAGTAGCTTCTCGTGGGTCGGTGGTTCTTCCCGGGGGTTTTCCGGGTTCTTCCTCCACCATTGATACTGGCCGCCATACATAGCCTATCGTGTGCTGAAAACTGGCGTTAAACCCAACAACAACAACAACAACAACTGTCGATTCAACTCAATTTTGCTTTTCTGCTTGTGATGCACTGGATCTATTGGGTCAATAATGTCTGATGTACATGTGATTTGAGCAGTTGAATCAACTGAACCCGTTTCTTCCCTGTCATTTTTTGGAAACCTATAATGTGGGAAAAAATATGAATTCTTTTAATCAAAATTATCAAAAAGACTTTTTGGAATATCACATCATTCATTTCAGTTTGAGTGCAGTGATTTCAGTTGGAAATGTAGTCGAAATTTACAGTACAATTGCTGTTTTGTATCAAGTTTTCCATGACATAGGTCATGTCATTCGGATTGACAGTATTTACTAAGAAAGTACATTTTGTGGCTATTTAAGATGAATAAATGTAAGTATATATACCATTTATATTGCTAGTTAATGAAGACGTATGTTTATGTCACTTGCATGCTTTCTGTTGGAGGGACCCCAGCTATGACCTGTAGCATACAGTGTATGGCTTCTATTGCTAGCCTAATATTGTATCAAAATGGGGAAAATTGCAAAGCAGCTAATGTGACATTTCATTTAGCCAGCGGAAATAGTAATTTATCCTCATCTTATTGACTCAGGTGCTCTTCGTTTCCTATCAAAACCTTCAATTGCTTATTTTATCAAATTTAGTTTTTTGACTGACTTGTAAAACAGTACGTATCTCATAGATGCACGATAGCCCTTGGTCTCATTATGTTTTTCAGTGTTCTTTTTATAAACCCCAGAGAGCAGTGTTTATAGTTTGAGCCATTCCATTTACGATAAGTTATGAATAGTTCTCCTAAATAACTTTAAATGATGGGAATGATATTTTCAATTACTGCATCTCTCACGTTTGTTGTTGACATCGCAAATATCACATTCACTTGTTTGTTTGTTTGAAATTATCATTTGTGACTCTGAACTCATCCACATCATTAACTTTATCACCTTTACTTTCAAATGGACGAAACAGCTTGTTTATTTGATTCACAAACAGTTAACTGAAAGCTAAAACATTTACTACATGGGCGTACAGTGTTTGCTTACAAAGTAGTTACTAATATACTATACTACTTTAGACAGACGTATTGTGCAGTATGAAGCTTTGTAGTATGAACAATGTAAAGTTAACGAAAAAAATGGGCATAGACTAATAATGGATATATAGTTTATATGAAAACAGGCAATAGTTTACTAAACGAACGAAGCTCACCATTTATGATACTGATTACTTTCATTGCAGCAACCCCACCCCCAATCTAGCAGGTACAACACTCATTTCACCGGAAACACATGCTGTACCAATCCGTGAAGAAAAAAAAAACTGTTTTCTTACACATGTCTGTAAAATTCTGTCTCTTTAACTAAACCCCTTTTAATTTCATTAATTTTTTCAGCTGCCTAAAATTAATAAGTGTTCATTTTGTAATCTATCTACCATTTAAAAGTATTAACTTAAGCTAATCTCTAACTATTCATTTATTTTATCTGGTAGTATCTGCTGGGCTAGTTGATGGTCAATTGTAAATCAACGGAAATAAATTGAAATAACCAATTATATTACTTTTTCATTACACATGAGTGTAACTTACTGTAAGAGTTCAGTTTAATAGTTAAATAGTGCTGTTGTATGTTGTTTGACAAAATATGTATAAAAGATTGCAATGCCATCATAACTCTGCTGCATCATTTCTGAAAATGGATTTATTTATTTGGCTCTTGTGATCTATGTTGGTAGACTTCACCATCATTGAGTCATTTTTTAGGCGTTCTTGATTGTTATTTTTTTAAAAATTTGTTTATAATATATATTACACTGTCCAAAAGCAACAAAACACCAGCTATCAAGTGCTAAATGCTGCATCCTACCAGGACAACACGGTGTAAGTCATGCTGTATGAATCTGAATTCAGTTCTCTCAGTAACCATTATATTTTGTTTAATTTTCCAGATTTGGCTTTTGAAACTTCTTGTGAACTTTTCTCAAGTTGTTCAAGTTAATTCTACGAGGATATTGTATCTTTTGAGAAGTTACCTTGACAGTATTAATTCATATCCTTCCATTTCTTTTTAAACAAAATTAAAGTTTTCTCAGAAAGTTATTTCCAAGTTACCCTCAAATTATTATCAAGGTATTTTCAAGTTGCCTTCAAGTTATTTTTAACTTTCAGATATCTGAAATATTATATATAATTATTGACTTTCTAATGGAACTAACCGCTCCAGTGGCCTAAGCGGTTAGGGCACCTGCCTTGGATGCGGGAGGTTGCATGTTCGAGCCCTAACTGAGTCATATGAAAGACTTATAAAAAATGGTACTAGCAGATGCTTCTCTTGGCGATCAGCATTAGGAGGTTAGTGTTTTGACTTGTTTATCTGGTGTCAGGATAATGTGACTGGATCGGACGTGATGCTACATGTCTGCAGCATGATGACCCAGTGCTAGACACTACAAACTGCCACACTGTAGACATAGTAAAGATTAATGACTGAAAGTTATTAAGGCTATGTTAAAAATCCAAATCACACACATACACACACACTAACATAACTAGATCTTGGTTTTCATCTTTCTTTTTGAAAATAATGTGCTTTAAAATTATCAATGTGGAAATTGGAAATCCAAATCTGAATGATATAACACCAGGAAAGTATCTATTTCCATTCGTATTTCACCTATCTTTATTTCTTTGCAATCATCATTAAATTAGTGTCTAACTATGTGTTGAAGGGTTTTTAAGTTCATCCTATGATATAATATGTATAACATGATTTTCTTGAATAGATGTTTTGTGATCTTCCGTGTGAATTGTTTCTTTTTCATACTGAATCCATTTCATGTTCTTCTACATGAGCAACTTCCGTCATTTGGCACTAGTTAAATACACCAAGAGTAATTTGATAACTAAATATGCTTTTAGAATCTAAACCAAATATTGGCACCAGTACCCTATGTGAAGATGAAATAGTTAAAACCTACAAACAGAATTTTAAATTAATACTGTAAATGGAACATAACAAGAAAATAATTGGTGAACACTTAAACAATAAGGAGTTGGATAAAATGCATTCAAAACAATTCAGGAAAACGTGAACATTTTGCAAAATGCTTTATCAGTCAAAATATTAAAGTGATTGCGAGGTGAGTAAATTTCTTTCAATTGACAACTTGAACGAATTAAGGAAATACTGGAAAGAAGACTTGAGAACAATGTAGCTTAATTATGCTATATTAAATTATTGCAAGGCAACATTGTATAATGATATACCTGACAAATCTAATTTTAAGTTTCTATAAAGGGTGAAAAGTGCATAAAATTGTATCACCTAACTCTCAGTAAACAAGGAAGTGGTTGTTGCGTTTGTTACGCTGGACAAAATAAGGAGATATGTGGCTATCATCCAATTGCACTAATCTGACAGGATCAAAAACGTACTGGACAACCAACTATATCTAATGAGAAAATATAAATGAGAAAATATGAATCAATGACGGCAATAATCTGAGTTGATGAAACTAATTTGACAGAATCATCTAATCATGTCAGATGCAGTAGGAGTATAGGTATAGCCTAGTATGTTATGCTGTACAAAGTGTGTTTAATATGTGCCGGAAAAGTTATTTAATAAATGATATTTTCTTTTAGCTAATATTAGCATTAATTTGTTTGTTGTCCAAAATTGTACTAAAGGTTTGTCTGTAGTAACAAAAAAGCTAAACTAGCTAGTTAATTTATTTAAAAAGGTGATAATGACCACCTGTTTTCTTTTCTGTTATTTTTTTAATGATTTTTATCTTTTATAACAGATATATTAGTTGTGGCTTCTGTTGGTATTGTACAATGCATGTCTTCATAATGCTTATTAACATTATTATCTTTGGCAGTTGCCATTTTACTCCTAGAAAAATTTTGTGACTAATGGCCCAGATGTTTAGCAAAAATTTGAGGACCAGTGATCTAGCATAAATGTCAGAAGTTAGGGGTAATATCAGAGATTAAGTGGCAGCTAATTTGTACAGTAAATATTTTATATTCAGTTGTAAAAATGTAATTTTGATCAATAAAAATAAAAGAATAAGAGTGCAGTTTAAGAAACATTTATGCACAAGTTATATTTGACGAGATTATTGAGCTCAATCGTCCACGTATCCCCAAGAGCCCTGCTTATTGGATGGCTAGAATTATGGTGTACTTTGTCCAGAAAGAGATTTCCTAACACTCATACATAATTTATATAAGTTGAAACCTTTTTTTATTCAGAAACGATAAAAGAATTTTTTACATAGAATGAACTCGTCGTACTTTAGCAAGTAATTTTCGCCAGCAATCACATGAACTTTATTTCAGTTTATCTGTGCGACTGTATTAGTTATGTTCATGTTATTATATGCTTTAATGTGACTTGAGCTTCCAGTCGATAAGGTTTGTTGTAC
Organism: Sinohyriopsis cumingii; assembly: GCA_028554795.2. Lineage (NCBI taxonomy): Eukaryota > Metazoa > Mollusca > Bivalvia > Unionida > Unionidae > Sinohyriopsis > Sinohyriopsis cumingii. Next base: position 13,177,776 of record CM068836.1, read on the forward strand.
AGTTTGATGGGTACTTTTGTAGAGTATAGGATGTTCAGTTTTATTCACGATTTAGGAGATATAAATAAGTTTCACCTGTAAATGTACTGCATGTGACATACTTTTTTTATCACCTAATAAAATTAATACAGATTGGTTAGCTATAAAATGGTACTGACTTTCTTATATTCAGTCTATGGTTTGCTATGTGAGCTTCCTGGTGGCATGTTCATTCTTTACAAATACTAACTTGAGTAGGTGACAAAGTGTCAAAGTCACTCAAGTATATCCAGTCAGCAGTGGAATGTTCAGTTTGTTTTTGCGAGAAAACTTCTACATGAATGAAGCAAATTTAGAAATGTACAAACCTGAAGTTAAAGGCAAAAATATTGTAGGGTGCTGATCAATTTTTTCATCTGGATGACTGATGATTCCTTGATGCATTCAATTGGACACTTTTTTAATTCTCTAGTAAAGACACCACGGGTCTGTCTTTGTATACACTTTGTATTGAACAACATGCAACCAAACATATGTAAACAAATAGATCCGAGTAAGGTTGTGCACAGAATGAAGACAAAAGGATGTAGATCATACATTCCTAAGGCTTACTGGTCCCATTCCATAGTCTTAAATTAAGTAGCAGAAAAGAGTGAAAGCAAGAAATTTTGTAACTTTAAAAATATAATTTATTTCCCTAAAATACAAAGTAAACAATTAAAAATTACTTCCAGTAAGGTGAACGAAATCCTAAATATCCTATAGTTTTATCGCAAGTCCAAAAGTATTAAGTACTCCAAATGAGTTCCAGCATTATTCCAAATGAAGTTCACTCTACTGTGCTGATGTGCCATTAGTCTTGATGTATCTAAATGGTATGATCTAAAATGTCTTTAAGTGAATTCACAGTAAGCCAAATACAGCTAATAAATCCAAAAAGTCCAAGCACTTTGTAATTTCAACAAATAAATAGATAAATAAATAATAGTGTTATGTCGCCCTCTTAATAAAAAGGGTAGTTAATTGGATTTGGCTGGTGTTGTCTTGAGGATGACCTCCCTCAATATTATAGCCCGGTGGGAGTGGAAGATAGAATTTCAACAGAGAATTAAGCAGGAATATTGGGAAGAAATAATGCAATACAAATCCTCTTAGACAAGAAAAATAACAAATTTAATCAAACAAATTAATAGAGGCAATTCTAAATCAATCTAAATTATGGCAACAAAATTTAGTAGTAGTGTCTAATTTTGATTTATTTCATCATAATAACGAGTGGTGAAAAGAGCGCAATGTCCACGACTGATTGTATCACCTTCCCTTGACCGTGTATCAACGTCTTCCTGTTTCCTCAAGCCTTCCTATTCTCTACGGTTCACCTCCTCCTGGACTTGGTAGTCCTTTATTCTGAACTCGTCACTCCTTTTTTGTTGACTTCCGTCTTCGGACTATCCTGTCTCTCCCTAGAAAGCTGTTCCTTAAAGGACAAAATTAACCCTAAATCTCTATATGGACCATTTTCTACACGTACATAAATTCCCTAATTTACGTTACTCAGAAGCATATTAGCTATCCACACTGCAAAAATTCTGAACTAATCCGATAGAACATCACCCTCGCTTCATAGCGACAGGCCACATTTAACACGTTAGCGGTATATCAAACGTTACCGTGTCTCTTTACCTACGCTACCACATGCTCGATTACTATTGCATACAATTCACAAAATTCTAGTTCACAGCAATCCCTAACTTAAAGATTATTTAAACATTGCAAAATCAGATATAAATATGCGATTATCGTTAACTCACGATAATCAGTATCGTCCTAGCAACAAAAATTATTTCGTATAACCCTATGAAATCCTGCACATGAAAACTTGGATAGCATTCAGTCGTCAATACTATCAATGAACTAGTAACTGTAAAATTAAAGAGACAAATAGCCTACTAACTCTAGCATTGACAGTTTTCCTTGAAAATGAATAAACAATACATAATATGGATCCTAGTAATATCAAACACATGGGCATAAAAACAAACAAAAATAGAAAATTACGTGGAAAATTAAACCTGCGTACCTTAATGCTGTTCTCTTTCAGAAATTGTAAGACTGCTCTCTCTCTCTCTCTCTCTCTCTCTCTCTCGTAAGCAGCGGTTCCTAAATTTTTCCCAAGATAACCATTTCTTTCGTCAGATCTTAGCTTACGATGCATATCAATTTCTCTTTGGAAATGATGATCTGACATGGGTTCCTATCAAGCAGTTATGGTTGGTAGCTCAAATGTTTACTTTCTCATGACAGTGTTGCAATGCCCTTGTCAATCTTACTGAGTGATAAATGGTAGCCTTTCAAGTTTTAAAACTGTTATGGTGGAAAGAAAACGAAGAAAGGTCGAAGTGACCCTTCACAAAGACTTTTCTGGCTTAAATATTATAAAATTATAATGTTCAATGCCTCCACCTTTAAGGTTAAATACAATTCAAAATTCAACACTTTACATACCCCCCCCCTCCCCATAAGAGTAAAATCTGGGATTTTGCTCTCCGAATTTTGAAGTTGCATTTTAAGTTATTGTTTACATGTCCTGAAGTGACATCTTCACCACATACTCATTTAGTCTACTCAGACAATCTGCTTCTACATTGGCACTTCCCTTAATGTAACGCAGTTGAACTTGATATTGCTGAAGAAATAACGAGCATCTCATTAAACGTCCTTTTTTCAATTTAGCTTGGGCCAAATAAGCAAGTGGTTGGTGATCAGTTTCCAGAATAAACTTTTGCCCATACATATAGCGCTGAAATTTAGAGATCCTAAAGATAATCGCTAGGCATTCTCTTTCGGTAACAGAATAATTACACTCTGCTTGTGACAACTTCCTGCTACCATAAGCATAAGAATAAGTTCCCTTCATGCTCCTGCAGTAAAACTGCATCAAGACCTCTGTCAGAAGCGTCAGTACGTAAGACAAAGTCATTTGTCACGTTCGGTAGTTTCACTACAGCGTCTGACGTCAACCTATCCTTCATCGTCTGAAGTGCTCTCTCACAAGCGTCTGTCCAAATAACCTTCGCGGGAGCCTTCTTCCTTGTCAAGTCAGTCAACGGACTAGCAATAGCGCTGAAGTTTGCGACATACTTACGATAATAACCTGCAAGTCCTAAAAAAAGGATCGCACCTCTGTCTTCGTAGTTGTACGTGGGGCGCTCCGAAGTTGGTCGACTTTAGCACTGTCTGGGATTAATGTATCTTCGCTGAGTGTGTCCTAGATAAGTCAGTCTCCGAAATCGTATGTGACATTTAGATGGTCGTGCACTGAGCCAGATCTTTTCTCAGTAAGACCACGTGTTCTTCCCAAGCAGGTGAGTAGTATATGGGGCCACCCTAGCGACAATGGGAATTAGCATTACAAAACCCCTTGGGCCACTCTAGCGACAAGGGAAATTTAACATGGAGAAAAACCCTGGGTCACTCTAGTGACAAGGGGAATTGAACATGGAAATTGAACATGGGAATGTCACCTGGGGATCAGTGGGGATTAAACATTGGTAACGTCATAGGTTTATAGGGTCAAAACCTTTTATAGGGTGAAATGTATTTGTAGGGACAAAGGGTTGATAGGGACAAACATAGACATACAGAAACAAACAAATACACATTGAAACACACAGAAAAGAGGACAGAAATATTCTAAAGAAAGACTCACAGATAGAATAGAGACTCGATAAAGAAAAGTCTGTTGTATGGGTTCAAAACATTTATTCAAGTACATATATACATGGGCTCTCTGGCCTGTGCTTTGGTCTAAGCACTATCCATTAAATACATAAACATTTGAACATAAAAGAAACATATTTACGAGTTGTTTAGTTATTGACTCTAGTAAACTAATGTTTAAAATTAACGTTCACTCCTTTCTAAAATCACTTCATATGCAAATAATTTACAATAAATGTTCGTTTGTAAGAAAAAGTCAAAACAAAACAAGTAACAAACAATCAAATAAGAGAAAGTTCGTGTTTGTCTCTCTATCCGTTACACACGTTGTTTAATATCTGGTCAGCTACCACTTGTGTCCCAGCATAGATGTTTCCGATCTCGTATTCCCTGTCAGTCGTAAATCTGCTGTTACGTCCATCGTGCTAGGTACACTTATCGGTAAGCAGATCAAGAGCAGTGATCGTCTTCTTCCCATGGAGGTGCAACATATGCTATATGAATAGTCACTTTTCCATCGGTGATGTCAAATTTTTCTCTCACCGACCGCACGTCTTCAATAGCCCTCAAAAGTTTGGAAGAAGTTATTTCTGCAGGTGTGCTAAATCCGAGACATACAGGCGAGTTCAAACTGTCGTGATACATAGATAGGCTCAAACGACCTTCATCTTTGACTTGGCAATGACATTTGAATTCCTCTAACAGTGAGTCAAGTAGATCCGTAATGAAACCTGATACTTCCTCGGCTGGAACGTCAGACGCGAAGTCTTTAAATTTCATCGTGTAGGTGTAAGTTGTCGTTCTAAATTTTCTCGAGGTCGCTGTCTGGGTCATTTGGATGCTAAAATACTCCTTTAGGTCTATTGAATCCTTTCCCTTCTTGAACGCACTTTGCTGTGACGGTATGGTGGTGAAAGAGGTCAATGATGTTTGTTCCTTCTCTTTTTTCTTCTGCGTAGAGTTATTCATCTTTCTCGTCGCTTGTCCTCGCAATGAAGTGTCGTTCTTGGAAGTCGTCCCTTTTTATACTGGGTGATATCAGCATGTCCATAAGGTAAAGTTTTGTGGTCTGGAAGTTTCACTGGTTGCACGTAGTTTGTCATGGCATTAGTACATAACAACTAAGATGTGGTATTGCATTGGTGATGTGATCGTGAGGCATAGAATCACACCCGAGTTTCTCGTTGGACTTGAGTCTTACGCTCTATACTTGCTGTTTGAAAGGATTCATTTTTGTCGATTGGTCTTGGTAGTGACAATGAACTATTGGTCTTGGACGTTGTCCCTTTTTATATGCTGACCAATATCGATGTGACCGTACGGCAACGTAAAGTGATTGGGAAGTCTCACTCGCTTCTGGTACACGATTTGATAGATTTTTTCCAGGGGTCGACTGACGATGTGGTGAGTGGGTAAACGTACAATCTTGTTCGGTTGGTGAGTGGTCACTTTAAAGTTTCCATCCTCTCCCGATTGCAAGGCTTCTTTCAATACCCCAAAGTTGACCACTCGACTGGTACGATAATTCAGAGTCAGTCCTTTCACTTTGCACTCCGTGTGCACTTCTCCTTGTTTGTCCCGGTATTGGTAGCCGTAATTTTTAGGACCTCCACTAGCGAAACTTAGAATCTTGTCGTCGGGATGTTCGTCTGTCCAGGCTCCTAAACGGTTTTCTTCGATGTTAGGGTGTTGCTGACCCGGTCGATCGATGTAGATGCAACTGTCCGTGTCAAAGTACAGGACGCGTTCCCCTAACAGTTCTAAAGCTTCGTACAATTTTAAGCGAGCATGAGCTGTCACGTAAGCCGCAATGATGACATTTCCAAAAGGGTCGTCTTGCACAAAGTCCAGATCTTCTTCGTAATTGACCAAGATCAAATTCTCTCGAACGACGTCCACGTGTTTCATGTATTTGGTTTTGTCGTGAATCATCTGGAAGTAGCGGGAAGGTTCTGTCAAATATTCCGTCTTGGGTAAACACGGTCGTTGTGCCATTTTACCCCACAAGCAATTTAACATCACTTTGGCAAACGATCGCCTGCCTTCGTTTTTCTCGATGTGGTCTAAAGAGATGCCTTCTTGTTCATAGTATTTCTCTTTGAATTGTATTTGGTCTTCGGGAGTGTGACACCAGGAAGGATAGCCGCTGGCTTCTTGTTTCAGTTTCAAAAAGGCATCCACGTAGTCAGCGAAAATGCCTTTCTGACTGGGATCACCCTTGTGGTATTGTTGTGTCTTGGGAAAGTGGCAAATTTCGTACACTTCTAACAGTTGGTATCCCATGTCCAGAGCTTTGAACAATTCTACGCTGACCCAGGTTCCCGTCAAGGCACGTTCTTCCTGGGTGTGCTGACAAGGTTGGTCTTGGTTGCACGTTTCGGCACAAGTACGGCACAATGGAAACATCAGTTTGCCTTGACAATGGTGAGGTAAGACGGGATGGTATAGGTTCGTGGGAGGCAAAACTTTACACTTGATCAAGCCTTCGTATTGTCGAATGTTTTTCAGGTCGATGTGTTCCGTTAACAATTGCGGGTGCCCTACAGGAAAGCGACAATATTTGCACACGTAGGGATACAGCGAACACACGTCCAAGTATTTGATTTCTTCTCCTTTCTCTTCGTCGGCTTGGTACAGCAAACAGGTGGCATTGGTCCTTCCTCCGTACAAACTATCCCTCGGGTTCAGCGGGTCCACGAACTGGTAACTTTCCACGAGGCGTTTAAACTCGGGATCGGTTTTCAAGCGGTGATCGTATTCGTGTTCCCACATTTCCACCACTTGGTATCCTTCCTGTTCCAACTTTAGGCGTCGCTGACAAGTGTCCTGGTACAAGTCTTCCATGGTTCGTTGTAAAAACTGATTTTTAGTGCTACGATCAGCGTAACAGACGGGACATCCGTGAAATAAGCAACCGTTAAACTCGTACACGATCTTGGGGTTTTCTAAGTCCCAGCCATCTACCGAATATGTTCCGATGGTCTTTTCACCCCCTCCGTTGCGGGCATGCTGAATCCATTTGTTTTCCTTGTCGCACAAGTAATGTAACCAACGTAGGGCTTTGACCGAGTATTGACGTTTGACAAAGTTGGTCGTTTGAGGGCTGATGACAGCCACGGTGTTTTCAGGCATGAATCGTTGTCGATACACTAAGGAACACGCTTTGGCAATGGTGCAAGCTTCTTTCAAAGGATCGACCCCTCCGTGTTCCATGAACAGTTCTCGAAATTTTCCACAGCAACGTCGTAAAATGTCCACGTCGGAACGACAATACTTTAGCATTTCTTCCTGAAAGTCGAAAGGGTCCGAGGCGTGAGCCTGGTACCAAGCGTAGAAAGCTTCTCGTTGTTCGGTACGCATGTTGTCGGGGTCGTAATAGTGAGCCTCAGGTAAATGGGGTAGAACGGCGTGTTGATTGGCTTCCGTATTGAAAAAGTGTGGAAAGTACCCTTTAGCCATTTCTGTCATTCCAAACGTTTTAGGCATTCGACTCAAAGGCATGGCCAAATAGCTCATCGAATCTTTAAACTGTACTTGTCCCACTTGCATGAAAATGATTTTGGCTCCGTTCAAAGTCACTTTAGGACGTTCGGTGCCATGTTCCGTATAGTATCTGAGAAGAAACTGTCCATCGTATCCGGAGAAATTGTGAGCCATCACCGTGGCATGACGATGACAATCTCCGTAACGTTCGATGTCCTCTTGGCTCCACGTCTTGTCAATGGGGTCTAAGACCCATCGAGCGAAATCGGCTAGCGTGTTCGGTCCCCGAAAGATTTTTTCACGTCCTCCAGGAATCTTGCTGCAGTGAGGGCAATGACTGAAGATAGGTTCTTGAATGCACTTCTCGCACGCTCGATGAGCCACGCAGAAATTAGGAATGTGAATGCCAGTCTCTTGCATGCATTCGAAATCGAAAAAGATGAAATTGCTTTTCTTCTTGTGACCATCCTCTTTCTCTGGTTGGGGTTGGTATTTTTGCACGTAGCATTGGTGTTTCAAGTCCACGATGTGATGACAAATGTGACATTTCTTTTTTCCTGAACATACGTGTGCCTTGGTACTATTGGTACGTATGCCTTGTCCACACGTAGGGCACAATCTCAGGAGTTGACAAGCACATTTCTGCTGTGAACCTTGCGTCTTCAGATGTTGTTGGTAACAGGCAGGGCTGAAAAACGTGCGCAGACAAGCAGGACAATGCAATGGTTTTTGCCCTTCGCTCAGACAGGGTGGAGAGGCCAAACATCCTCGGCATTTCGATCCACAATGTTTGTGTTGCTCTCGATTATTATAACCACGGTCACATTTCTCACAGTAATATCTGTATCCCAGGAATCCGGAGATGGCGGTAATGGTATCGAAATGTTCATCGTGATAATAGACATGAATGTATTTTCCGTCCTTAAAGTCTTGGCCTCGAAACAACAGAGGTCCGCGCACTTCTTGAGGGTGCACTTTCAAGGTGTATCGTGGAGCTAGGGCATCTTGCAATTTTTGCATCTCAGGAATGCCACAGGGTGTGTCTTTGGACAGTCCGGCTTGTTGTAAGAGGAGTTCTGCTTCATTTCGTTGTTTGGCTCGATCGGATCGTTGAATAGTTTTCCAGGTTCTTTTCCATTCTACCGTGTCGTTCTTGTTGGCATAGGTTCGTCCCACCACGATGGCACGGGCTAAACACATCTGGTCTTGAGGGTTGTTAATTCGGACGAGACTTGTTTTGGTGTTGCGAAGGTCGTCCACCAATAAGACCTTTTTGCGTCCAGTCCCTTGAGGAGGAGAGACGTGGGCCATTTTCAGTGTGGCTTTACCATCGGTGATGTCAAACTGATCATTAGATTGTTGTACGTGTTGAATCTTGTCCATGACTTTGGAAGGGGTTAGTTCTGCGGGTCTGCTAAACTCGATCCAAACAGGGGATTTCAAGCTGTCGTGATCTATGGATAGTGTCAAGAAATCGTCTTCTTTGGGTTGACATTGTTGCTTTAGTGTGGTGAGCAAAGAATCCCACATCTCGGTGATAAACCCTTCTGCTTTCTCCAATGGTACGTCGGACTTGAAATCTTTAAACTTCACCGTGTAGGTGTAAGTCGTGGTTCTAAATTTTCTAGAGGGTCGCTTTTCCGTCTCTCGAATGTGATAGTACTTTTCAGGGTTAACTGGTGGACTTTGGTTTGGAGTGGGCTCTCTATGTCTGGTCGCAGACGTGGAAGGTGTTGGTTCAGGTTTGCTCATGTCTTCGTTTTGAGCGAACACTTCTTTTCGTGTGTGAGGCGATACGTCACTTCGCTGCCTCTTACGTTCTTCTTCTCTCTCACTGAAATCGTGCGATCGTTTCATCTCGATTGCTGATTCAGAAATGATTTAACCAAGTTCATTCTCTCCATATATACCCTCTCTACCTCTTGTTGTCACAATGACTTGGTATATTTCACAAGGGCAAGTGAAAGCCAAGCATATAAGAGCCCAACGACAGCGGTGCGTCTTAAACACCTCATGCATCTTGATGACCCTTCGATTCAAACCCTACCACGAAAGAAAAAAGTTGCAAGAAAAAAACCCAGACAGTTGGTGTCTTCAAGAGAGCTAGAGACGCCGGCACTGTGTCGCTGGGACACGTACGTACTCCAGAAAACTACGCCACTCGACAACGTTGTCTCCTTCTCTCAGTCACTTCTACTTTGTCGCTGAATACATTCTACCAACCCTGTTTTAACACACGTTTCTTCATCTGATATTTTTTAAAAAATATACTAAACGCATTTTTAAAAGAACTACCCTTTTTCGACAGCAGTGACGGCGTCTCCTGCTGCTGTTACCACTGTTGCTGCACAAAGATGATCTTTCCTTAAGATCAAAATATGAGACAGAGCAAGTAAGTTGTGAAGTTGAGCGGAGGTGTCTAAACAACAACTGTCAAGCCCATATGTTCCATTTCTGTTTGTGATAATAACTTGTGATACTTCACATTTTCTAAAGTGGAAATCTTTACAAACCGTACAAAAGTTATATGACTTTGGCTTCTGACAGTTGTACAGACTCTTCACTTTATAAGTGTCACGAGAAAATAGTGTATCCAAGTTTTACCATTTTCCAAAACACCCACACACTTGCAACGTGACCAGAATCTGTACTTCTTTATTTGTGGATATCCAACAGACCCGTCCCAGCATATATAGCTGGTTAAGAACTGTAGGAATATCACCTCATTTTTTTTCAGAAATATCAAAGCTTTTATGTGTATCTTCCCTGTTCCACCCTTTATTAGTGCTTAGGTATATTCCCTAAACAACACAAACAATTTGGAACAAAATTAAATTTTGAATTAAGGTTTCTCTCTGTTTATACATTTTTTTTTCAAGTTGTTGGTACATGGCATATGACATCCAAATACTTTCTCAAACTGAGAGGCATTTCTACACATGTCATTGCCTTTGTTAAATTCGGTTTTGTTGGTTAGTCATCGTTAATCTTTAATTCTATTTTTATGATGTATTTCTTTTTTGCTAGAAGATTTAATTTATTTATGTTGTTTAATCTGCTGCTGCAAAAAAGAAAATGCATGTATCTATAGCAAAGTGTTTCAGTTTGTTCAGTTTTTTATTTCAAGCTCTACAAAAGGTACCAAGTTTGTCTTGCAAGGGGATTGAAACTTTAAGTTACGCGGACGTGAAGGAAAACATACCTTTGTTACTACAATTTGCTGTCTTTGTGTTCGTTCTAATCATGCTTGCCTTATATCTTTTTGTTTTAGGATCATATTTCTTCTGATGTAAATACATACATCAATGGATAGACAGCTTGGGTTATCATCCTTGAGGTTCACTGTACTTTTAGTTTCTTTACTTCATACAAACCCCAAAATCACTAGCTTGAAGGGAAAAAAATAACAAAAAACTGACACCTGGTACTGTAACACATCTGTCTCTGTTGATGTGAGTGTGCTTGACAAAATGTTTGAGCAAGATTAAAAATGTTTGTCAGTTTCAAAACTCGAACCAGTACTGTGGCCGTTTAATATTTTCATGTGGCAAGAAGAAATGGTACAATACGCAACAAAGGGATTGTACATTTACACTCCAATCTGTCTGCACTGCTATGGTAACAACGCTCTTGCGTTGACATTATTTTGCCACACTACCTAAGAAAAAACAATTCATCACTCATCATAAACGATTTCATTGGCTATACATATTTTCTTACCGCTTTCGCTTCGAATTGACTTCAGTACCTTTTCGCACAGTAACAAGATCGGACGTGTTTTTTGCTTTTTTTTTATTCTGCGGCTGGTCGCTACTCTACTTGCCCTGAATTTACAACCAAACAATGTGTTGCACATTGTAAGTGATTTCGTTGGTCAGTCGATATTTTACACTTCTGTCTCTATTCATATGAGTGTGCTTGTCAAAATGTTTGAGTAAGATTAAAAATGTTTGTCAGTTTCAAAACGCGAACCAGTACTGTGGCCGTTTAGTATTTGATCTGGCAAGAAGAAATGGTACAATACGCAACAAAGGGTTTGTACGTTTACACTATCCAATCTGTCTGCACTGCAATGGTAACAACACTCTTGCGTTGGCATTATTTTGCCACACTACCTAAGAAAAAAAACAATGCATCACTCATCATAAACGATTTCATTGGCTATACTTATTTTCTTACCGCTTTCGCTTCGAATTGACTTCAGTACCGTTTCGCACAGTGACAAGATCGGACGTGTTTTTTTTTTTATTCTGCGGCTGGTCGCTACACTACTTGCCCTGAATTTACGACCAAACAATGTGTTGCACATTGTAAGTGACTTCATTGGTCAGTCGATATTTTCCACCGCCTTAGCTTGAAATTGGTTTCACTTGTTATTCGCACCGCGAGATAATCAGACGCGTTTTTGTGTACCTGACCATTAGTCACTTCACAAACAATAAAACTAACACACAAATGATCACGCCATGGGCGACTCATGGAAATTATGTTAGTCATGTTACGAAATATATCACGACTTGTTTGGATGTACTTTTCTGTGGTCACTCTTTAATCACATGCGTCTTCAGTTCACTCTTGTCATGTTTTTTTAAAGGGTGTATTTTTTCTATGGATGTGATTGTTATGTTCTATATGTTCTAATCACTTTTGAAAAAAATAAGATGACAAACGGAACAGTTCGCGTAATTATGGTGACCACTGATCACAATTTTGGAGAGGTATCTTCAAACGGGAACATATTTCATTAGGGTATAAATCAAAACCACAGAGAGAGAGAGAGAGAGAGAAAGCATGTATTCCTACTTTAAAAATATCACGACACGTACGTTTGTTTTTTTACGGTATATTTTCCTTATGAAAGTTTCAAAGAAACACTCATTCCACTTACATAAGATAAGATAAGAATTCTTTATTTCAGACTGCATAGTCTATACATCTAAATTAAAATACAGATATAAAGTAAAATCACTGAAAACATAAAAGAACATATAGAACATAACAATCACATCCATAGAAAAAATACACCCTTTAAAAAAACATGACAAGAGTGAACTGAAGACGCATGTGATTAAAGAGTGACCACAGAAAAGTACATCCAAACAAGTCGTGATATATTTCGTAACATGACTAACATAATTTCCATGAGTCGCCCATGGCGTGATCATTTGTGTGTTAGTTTTATTGTTTGTGAAGTGACTAATGGTCAGGTACAGAAAAACGCGTCTGATTATCTCGCGGTGCGAATAACAAGTGAAACCAATTTCAAGCTAAGGCGGTGGAAAATATCGACTGACCAATGAAGTCACTTACAATGTGCAACACATTGTTTGGTCGTAAATTCAGGGCAAGTAGTGTAGCGACCAGCCGCAGAATAAAAAAAAAAACACGTCCGATCTTGTCACTGTGCGAAACGGTACTGAAGTCAATTCGAAGCGAAAGCGGTAAGAAAATAAGTATAGCCAATGAAATCGTTTATGATGAGTGATGCATTGTTTTTTTTCTTAGGTAGTGTGGCAAAATAATGCCAACGCAAGAGTGTTGTTACCATTGCAGTGCAGACAGATTGGATAGTGTAAACGTACAAACCCTTTGTTGCGTATTGTACCATTTCTTCTTGCCAGATCAAATACTAAACGGCCACAGTACTGGTTCGCGTTTTGAAACTGACAAACATTTTTAATCTTACTCAAACATTTTGACAAGCACACTCATATGAATAGAGACAGAAGTGTAAAATATCGACTGACCAACGAAATCACTTACAATGTGCAACACATTGTTTGGTTGTAAATTCAGGGCAAGTAGAGTAGCGACCAGCCGCAGAATAAAAAAAAAGCAAAAAACACGTCCGATCTTGTTACTGTGCGAAAAGGTACTGAAGTCAATTCGAAGCGAAAGCGGTAAGAAAATATGTATAGCCAATGAAATCGTTTATGATGAGTGATGAATTGTTTTTTCTTAGGTAGTGTGGCAAAATAATGTCAACGCAAGAGCGTTGTTACCATAGCAGTGCAGACAGATTGGAGTGTAAATGTACAATCCCTTTGTTGCGTATTGTACCATTTCTTCTTGCCACATGAAAATATTAAACGGCCACAGTACTGGTTCGAGTTTTGAAACTGACAAACATTTTTAATCTTGCTCAAACATTTTGTCAAGCACACTCACATCAACAGAGACAGATGTGTTACAGTACCAGGTGTCAGTTTTTTGTTATTTTTTTCCCTTCAAGCTAGTGATTTTGGGGTTTGTATGAAGTAAAGAAACTAAAAGTACAGTGAACCTCAAGGATGATAACCCAAGCTGTCTATCCATTGATGTATGTATTTACATCAGAAGAAATATGATCCTAAAACAAAAAGATATAAGGCAAGCATGATTAGAACGAACACAAAGACAGCAAATTGTAGTAACAAAGGTATGTTTTCCTTCACGTCCGCGTAACTTAAAGTTTCAATCCCCTTGCAAGACAAACTTGGTACCTTTTGTAGAGCTTGAAATAAAAAACTGAACAAACTGAAACACTTTGCTATAGATACATGCATTTTCTTTTTTGCAGCAGCAGATTAAACAACATAAATAAATTAAATCTTCTAGCAAAAAAGAAATACATCATAAAAATAGAATTAAAGATTAACGATGACTAACCAACAAAACCGAATTTAACAAAGGCAATGACATGTGTAGAAATGCCTCTCAGTTTGAGAAAGTATTTGGATGTCATATGCCATGTACCAACAACTTGAAAAAAAAATGTATAAACAGAGAGAAACCTTAATTCAAAATTTAATTTTGTTCCAAATTGTTTGTGTTGTTTAGGGAATATACCTAAGCACTAATAAAGGGTGGAACAGGGAAGATACACATAAAAGCTTTGATATTTCTGAAAAAAAATGAGGTGATATTCCTACAGTTCTTAACCAGCTATATATGCTGGGACGGGTCTGTTGGATATCCACAAATAAAGAAGTACAGATTCTGGTCACGTTGCAAGTGTGTGGGTGTTTTGGAAAATGGTAAAACTTGGATACACTATTTTCTCGTGACACTTATAAAGTGAAGAGTCTGTACAACTGTCAGAAGCCAAAGTCATATAACTTTTGTACGGTTTGTAAAGATTTCCACTTTAGAAAATGTGAAGTATCACAAGTTATTATCACAAACAGAAATGGAACATATGGGCTTGACAGTTGTTGTTTAGACACCTCCGCTCAACTTCACAACTTACTTGCTCTGTCTCATATTTTGATCTTAAGGAAAGATCATCTTTGTGCAGCAACAGTGGTAACAGCAGCAGGAGACGCCGTCACTGCTGTCGAAAAAGGGTAGTTCTTTTAAAAATGCGTTTAGTATATTTTTTAAAAAATATCAGATGAAGAAACGTGTGTTAAAACAGGGTTGGTAGAATGTATTCAGCGACAAAGTAGAAGTGACTGAGAGAAGGAGACAACGTTGTCGAGTGGCGTAGTTTTCTGGAGTACGTACGTGTCCCAGCGACACAGTGCCGGCGTCTCTAGCTCTCTTGAAGACACCAACTGTCTGGGTTTTTTTCTTGCAACTTTTTTCTTTCGTGGTAGGGTTTGAATCGAAGGGTCATCAAGATGCATGAGGTGTTTAAGACGCACCGCTGTCGTTGGGCTCTTATATGCTTGGCTTTCACTTGCCCTTGTGAAATATACCAAGTCATTGTGACAACAAGAGGTAGAGAGGGTATATATGGAGAGAATGAACTTGGTTAAATCATTTCTGAATCAGCAATCGAGATGAAACGATCGCACGATTTCAGTGAGAGAGAAGAAGAACGTAAGAGGCAGCGAAGTGACGTATCGCCTCACACACGAAAAGAAGTGTTCGCTCAAAACGAAGACATGAGCAAACCTGAACCAACACCTTCCACGTCTGCGACCAGACATAGAGAGCCCACTCCAAACCAAAGTCCACCAGTTAACCCTGAAAAGTACTATCACATTCGAGAGACGGAAAAGCGACCCTCTAGAAAATTTAGAACCACGACTTACACCTACACGGTGAAGTTTAAAGATTTCAAGTCCGACGTACCATTGGAGAAAGCAGAAGGGTTTATCACCGAGATGTGGGATTCTTTGCTCACCACACTAAAGCAACAATGTCAACCCAAAGAAGACGATTTCTTGACACTATCCATAGATCACGACAGCTTGAAATCCCCTGTTTGGATCGAGTTTAGCAGACCCGCAGAACTAACCCCTTCCAAAGTCATGGACAAGATTCAACACGTACAACAATCTAATGATCAGTTTGACATCACCGATGGTAAAGCCACACTGAAAATGGCCCACGTCTCTCCTCCTCAAGGGACTGGACGCAAAAAGGTCTTATTGGTGGACGACCTTCGCAACACCAAAACAAGTCTCGTCCGAATTAACAACCCTCAAGACCAGATGTGTTTAGCCCGTGCCATCGTGGTGGGACGAACCTATGCCAACAAGAACGACACGGTAGAATGGAAAAGAACCTGGAAAACTATTCAACGATCCGATCGAGCCAAACAACGAAATGAAGCAGAACTCCTCTTACAACAAGCCGGACTGTCCAAAGACACACCCTGTGGCATTCCTGAGATGCAAAAATTGCAAGATGCCCTAGCTCCACGATACACCTTGAAAGTGCACCCTCAAGAAGTGCGCGGACCTCTGTTGTTTCGAGGCCAAGACTTTAAGGACGGAAAATACATTCATGTCTATTATCACGATGAACATTTCGATACCATTACCGCCATCTCCGGATTCCTGGGATACAGATATTACTGTGAGAAATGTGACCGTGGTTATAATAATCGAGAGCAACACAAACATTGTGGATCGAAATGCCGAGGATGTTTGGCCTCTCCACCCTGTCTGAGCGAAGGGCAAAAACCATTGCATTGTCCTGCTTGTCTGCGCACGTTTTTCAGCCCTGCCTGTTACCAACAACATCTGAAGACGCAAGGTTCACAGCAGAAATGTGCTTGTCAACTCCTGAGATTGTGCCCTACGTGTGGACAAGGCATACGTACCAATAGTACCAAGGCACACGTATGTTCAGGAAAAAAGAAATGTCACATTTGTCATCACATCGTGGACTTGAAACACCAATGCTACGTGCAAAAATACCAACCCCAACCAGAGAAAGAGGATGGTCACAAGAAGAAAAGCAATTTCATCTTTTTCGATTTCGAATGCATGCAAGAGACTGGCATTCACATTCCTAATTTCTGCGTGGCTCATCGAGCGTGCGAGAAGTGCATTCAAGAACCTATCTTCAGTCATTGCCCTCACTGCAGCAAGATTCCTGGAGGACGTGAAAAAATCTTTCGGGGACCGAACACGCTAGCCGATTTCGCTCGATGGGTCTTAGACCCCATCGACAAGACGTGGAGCCAAGAGGACATCGAACGTTACGGAGATTGTCATCGTCATGCCACGGTGATGGCTCACAATTTCTCCGGATACGATGGACAGTTTCTTCTCAGATACTATACGGAACATGGCACCGAACGTCCTAAAGTGACTTTGAACGGAGCCAAAATCATTTTCATGCAAGTGGGACAAGTACAGTTTAAAGATTCGATGAGCTATTTGGCCATGCCTTTGAGTCGAATGCCTAAAACGTTTGGAATGACAGAAATGGCTAAAGGGTACTTTCCACACTTTTTCAATACGGAAGCCAATCAACACGCCGTTCTACCCCATTTACCTGAGGCTCACTATTACGACCCCGACAACATGCGTACCGAACAACGAGAAGCTTTCTACGCTTGGTACCAGGCTCACGCCTCGGACCCTTTCGACTTTCAGGAAGAAATGCTAAAGTATTGTCGTTCCGACGTGGACATTTTACGACGTTGCTGTGGAAAATTTCGAGAACTGTTCATGGAACACGGAGGGGTCGATCCTTTGAAAGAAGCTTGCACCATTGCCAAAGCGTGTTCCTTAGTGTATCGACAACGATTCATGCCTGAAAACACCGTGGCTGTCATCAGCCCTCAAACGACCAACTTTGTCAAACGTCAATACTCGGTCAAAGCCCTACGTTGGTTACATTACTTGTGCGACAAGGAAAACAAATGGATTCAGCATGCCCGCAACGGAGGGGGTGAAAAGACCATCGGAACATATTCGGTAGATGGCTGGGACTTAGAAAACCCCAAGATCGTGTACGAGTTTAACGGTTGCTTATTTCACGGATGTCCCGTCTGTTACGCTGATCGTAGCACTAAAAATCAGTTTTTACAACGAACCATGGAAGACTTGTACCAGGACACTTGTCAGCGACGCCTAAAGTTGGAACAGGAAGGATACCAAGTGGTGGAAATGTGGGAACACGAATACGATCACCGCTTGAAAACCGATCCCGAGTTTAAACGCCTCGTGGAAAGTTACCAGTTCGTGGACCCGCTGAACCCGAGGGATAGTTTGTACGGAGGAAGGACCAATGCCACCTGTTTGCTGTACCAAGCCGACGAAGAGAAAGGAGAAGAAATCAAATACTTGGACGTGTGTTCGCTGTATCCCTACGTGTGCAAATATTGTCGCTTTCCTGTAGGGCACCCGCAATTGTTAACGGAACACATCGACCTGAAAAACATTCGACAATACGAAGGCTTGATCAAGTGTAAAGTTTTGCCTCCCACGAACCTATACCATCCCGTCTTACCTCACCATTGTCAAGGCAAACTGATGTTTCCATTGTGCCGTACTTGTGCCGAAACGTGCAACCAAGACCAACCTTGTCAGCACACCCAGGAAGAACGTGCCTTGACGGGAACCTGGGTCAGCGTAGAATTGTTCAAAGCTCTGGACATGGGATACCAACTGTTAGAAGTGTACGAAATTTGCCACTTTCCCAAGACACAACAATACCACAAGGGTGATCCCAGTCAGAAAGGCATTTTCGCTGACTACGTGGATGCCTTTTTGAAACTGAAACAAGAAGCCAGCGGCTATCCTTCCTGGTGTCACACTCCCGAAGACCAAATACAATTCAAAGAGAAATACTATGAACAAGAAGGCATCTCTTTAGACCACATCGAGAAAAACGAAGGCAGGCGATCGTTTGCCAAAGTGATGTTAAATTGCTTGTGGGGTAAAATGGCACAACGACCGTGTTTACCCAAGACGGAATATTTGACAGAACCTTCCCGCTACTTCCAGATGATTCACGACAAAACCAAATACATGAAACACGTGGACGTCGTTCGAGAGAATTTGATCTTGGTCAATTACGAAGAAGATCTGGACTTTGTACAAGACGACCCTTTTGGAAATGTCATCATTGCGGCTTACGTGACAGCTCATGCTCGCTTAAAATTGTACGAAGCTTTAGAACTGTTAGGGGAACGCGTCCTGTACTTTGACACGGACAGTTGCATCTACATCGATCGACCGGGTCAGCAACACCCTAACATCGAAGAAAACCGTTTAGGAGCCTGGACAGACGAACATCCCGACGACAAGATTCTAAGTTTCGCTAGTGGAGGTCCTAAAAATTACGGCTACCAATACCGGGACAAACAAGGAGAAGTGCACACGGAGTGCAAAGTGAAAGGACTGACTCTGAATTATCGTACCAGTCGAGTGGTCAACTTTGGGGTATTGAAAGAAGCCTTGCAATCGGGAGAGGATGGAAACTTTAAAGTGACCACTCACCAACCGAACAAGATTGTACGTTTACCCACTCACCACATCGTCAGTCGACCCCTGGAAAAAATCTATCAAATCGTGTACCAGAAGCGAGTGAGACTTCCCAATCACTTTACGTTGCCGTACGGTCACATCGATATTGGTCAGCATATAAAAAGGGACAACGTCCAAGACCAATAGTTCATTGTCACTACCAAGACCAATCGACAAAAATGAATCCTTTCAAACAGCAAGTATAGAGCGTAAGACTCAAGTCCAACGAGAAACTCGGGTGTGATTCTATGCCTCACGATCACATCACCAATGCAATACCACATCTTAGTTGTTATGTACTAATGCCATGACAAACTACGTGCAACCAGTGAAACTTCCAGACCACAAAACTTTACCTTATGGACATGCTGATATCACCCAGTATAAAAAGGGACGACTTCCAAGAACGACACTTCATTGCGAGGACAAGCGACGAGAAAGATGAATAACTCTACGCAGAAGAAAAAAGAGAAGGAACAAACATCATTGACCTCTTTCACCACCATACCGTCACAGCAAAGTGCGTTCAAGAAGGGAAAGGATTCAATAGACCTAAAGGAGTATTTTAGCATCCAAATGACCCAGACAGCGACCTCGAGAAAATTTAGAACGACAACTTACACCTACACGATGAAATTTAAAGACTTCGCGTCTGACGTTCCAGCCGAGGAAGTATCAGGTTTCATTACGGATCTACTTGACTCACTGTTAGAGGAATTCAAATGTCATTGCCAAGTCAAAGATGAAGGTCGTTTGAGCCTATCTATGTATCACGACAGTTTGAACTCGCCTGTATGTCTCGGATTTAGCACACCTGCAGAAATAACTTCTTCCAAACTTTTGAGGGCTATTGAAGACGTGCGGTCGGTGAGAGAAAAATTTGACATCACCGATGGAAAAGTGACTATTCATATAGCATATGTTGCACCTCCATGGGAAGAAGACGATCACTGCTCTTGATCTGCTTACCGATAAGTGTACCTAGCACGATGGACGTAACAGCAGATTTACGACTGACAGGGAATACGAGATCGGAAACATCTATGCTGGGACACAAGTGGTAGCTGACCAGATATTAAACAACGTGTGTAACGGATAGAGAGACAAACACGAACTTTCTCTTATTTGATTGTTTGTTACTTGTTTTGTTTTGACTTTTTCTTACAAACGAACATTTATTGTAAATTATTTGCATATGAAGTGATTTTAGAAAGGAGTGAACGTTAATTTTAAACATTAGTTTACTAGAGTCAATAACTAAACAACTCGTAAATATGTTTCTTTTATGTTCAAATGTTTATGTATTTAATGGATAGTGCTTAGACCAAAGCACAGGCCAGAGAGCCCATGTATATATGTACTTGAATAAATGTTTTGAACCCATACAACAGACTTTTCTTTATCGAGTCTCTATTCTATCTGTGAGTCTTTCTTTAGAATATTTCTGTCCTCTTTTCTGTGTGTTTCAATGTGTATTTGTTTGTTTCTGTATGTCTATGTTTGTCCCTATCAACCCTTTGTCCCTACAAATACATTTCACCCTATAAAAGGTTTTGACCCTATAAACCTATGACGTTACCAATGTTTAATCCCCACTGATCCCCAGGTGACATTCCCATGTTCAATTTCCATGTTCAATTCCCCTTGTCACTAGAGTGACCCAGGGTTTTTCTCCATGTTAAATTTCCCTTGTCGCTAGAGTGGCCCAAGGGGTTTTGTAATGCTAATTCCCATTGTCGCTAGGGTGGCCCCATATACTACTCAGGTGTCACCAATAACAAATCATCCATGAAATTTGAATCTCCGGTTCCTCTTAAAGATTCTAGCGGAGTCCCCATCATTTGTGTGAAAATGAAGGGTGCATTCTGGACCCAGAACGGCATGACTACCCATTGGTATGTCCCATCTGGCGTGCAAAGGCAAGTTTTGGACGGTCTTCTCTACGAACTGAAATTTGCCAATATCCCTTGGACAAGTATATTTTCTAAATATATTGGGCGTTGTTTACTCCAGCAAATATGGACTCAGGATCCGGTAACATTTCCACCTGAACTTCAGTGATCCTGTTTAATTTCCGATAGTCGACACAAAAGCTGTGATCACTATTCTTTTTCTGGACCAGAACAACTAGTGAACTATATGCAGATTAGGCCGATTCAATGACCCCTAAGTCAAGCATAGTTCTAATTTCGTCACGTACAATTTCTAACTTCGCATGAGGTAGTGGATAGAGTTTTAGTTTCACAGGCGTTTCATCCAACAACTTCAAACTGAACTCTTTCAAGTCCGTCATGCCTGGTCTTTCATTCAAGACATTTGAGTAGTCATGGAGTATCTCCTCCACCTCTTTACGTTGTTCTGACGTTAACGTTACGTCAAGGACAACGTATACGTAGGTTTCATCTCTTGCCAAAGGACAACTCGTGAGTAAATCCGCCACTCCTCCGTTGTCGTCTGGTTCTTAAGTCACAACTGTAGCAACCACGGATTCAGTGGGTGTCTCTCTTTCACAATAGCGTTTAAGAAGGTTAACGTGGTACAACTTCTCTTTATCTCCTACCTGGACACGGTAGTTCTGACCATCGTTCTTTTTCCGCTACAAAGAACGGTCCCCTCTAGCATGCTTGGAATGTGTTGTGCTCCAACGGTAACAACAACAGCACCTTGTCACCCACTTCAACCGTCCGTTCCTTCGCCCTCTTGTTGTAGTAACTTGGCTTGACGTCCCCGTGCATCACAGAGATTCTTCTGGGCCAAGTTGCAAACTTCCTTCAGCTTGTTACGGAGATCAACAACATACTGATACGATGTTCGTTCTTCCTCGGATGCCTTTTCATTTGTCCATAACTGTTTCAATACAGCCATGGATCCTCTCAATGTCATCCCATAAACTAGTTCGAAAAGTGAAAGTCCTAGACTAGCTTGGGGTACTTCGCCGTACGCGAAAAGTATCGAGGGAAAGTATCGATCCCAGTCCTTGGGTCGACCTTTGCACAACTTCTTCAGAGCTCGCTTCAACATCCCATTGAAACGCTCGCATAGACCATTGCACTTCATATGATTAGGCTGTGGCAACACACACCTACATCCTAAAATTACGTCGTGTGACAATCCTGACGCTGCTTGATTTCGTCCTTTCACATACGGCGAATCAAGGTCGATGTAGTCAACTGGGAGATAATATTTAGTCCTATTAGCAAACTGTACTTCCACTGTCTAATACGTATAATCAGCAGATTTGACAAATTTACACTCCACCAAGGCTGCATAACTTCAACCGGTGCCATACAGCACGGTAGCCTTCTCTCCATTTACCGTAGCTGTTGATGTTTTAGACCATTCTACTGGTTTACACCTTATACCCGTGCCTGATGCCACTGCATATCGCCTCGCACAGTAGCTGAAGTCTTAGCTCAAATCCATGCCATGGATTTTGAAGATCACATGAGTGAACTAGAATCCAGGCCAAGAGAGTCTACACCAAACCAAAGTTCACCTTCAGTAACGCCTGAAAAGTACAACCACATTCGAGAGACCGATAAACGTTCCTCTAGAAAATTTAGAACCACAACCACACGGTGAAGTTTAAAGATTTCAAGTCGGACATACCGCTGGAGAAAGCAGAAGAGTTCATCCCTGATATATGGGATTCTTTGTTAACCACACTGAAACGACAATGCGAAACCAAAGAAGACGATCGCTTGACACTCTCCATTGATCACGACAGTCTGAAGTCCCCCGTTTGAATCGAGTTTAGCAGGCCATCAGAATTGACAACTTCCAAAGTAATCGACAAGATTCAACACGTACATCAGTCCAACGATAAGTTTCACATCACCGATGGAAAAGCGACACTGCACATGGCCCACGTGTCTCTTACCCAAGGGACCGGACGCAAAATGGTGATACTGGTGGTCGACCTTTGTAGCACCAAAACGAGTCTCGTCCGAGTTAACAACCCTGAAGACCAGATGTGTTTATCCAGGGCCATCGTGGTGGGACGAATGTATGCCGACAAGAACGACACGGCATAATGGAAAAGAGCCTGGCAAACTATTCAAAAATCGAACCTAGCCAAAAAGCGAAGAGAAACAGAACTCTTGTTACAGCAAGCGGGCCTATCCTGAAAGGCAAAAAATTACAAGACGTCTTGGCTCGACCCTACACTTTGAAAGTACACACTCAAGAAGTGTGCGAACCTCTGTGTTTCAAGGCAAAAATTTCAAAGGCGGAAAATTTATTCACGTCTATCATCACGATGAACATTTCGATACCATCACCAGTATCACCGCATTCCTGGGATACTGTTATTACTGTGAGAAATGTGACTAGGGCTATTACAGTCGAAAGCATCACAAGCATTGTGGATCGAAATGCTCAGTATATTTGGCCTTCTTAAACCCTGTCTTCACGAAAGACAACCACGAGTGCATTGCCCTGCTTGTCAGCGCACATTTGTTAGCCCAACCTGTTACCAACAACATTTGAAGACACAAGGTTCACAACAGAAAGGTGCTTGTCAGCTCCTGAGATTGTGCCCTACTTGTGGACAAGGCATACGTAACAATAATGCCAAGGCTCACGTATGTTCAGGAAAGAAACGATGTCACATTTGTCACCAAATCGTGAGCTTGAAACACGAATGCTACATTAAAAAATGCTAACACCAACAGGAAGAAGATGACCACAAGGCAATTTCATCTTTTTCGATTTCGAATGCATGCAAGAGACTGACATTCACATTCATAAATTATGCGTGGCTCATGAAGCGTGCGAGAAGTGCATCCAAGAACCGGTCTTTAGCAATTTTCCTCACTGCTGGAAGATTCCTGGCCGATTTCGTCCAATAGATCTTAAACCCGATTTGCGAGACACAGAGCCAAGACGACACCAAACGTTACGGATATTGTCATCGCTATGCCACGGTGATGGCTCACAATTTCTCCTGATACAATGGGCAATTTCTTCTCAGATACTATACGGAACAAAGTACCGAACGTCCTAAAGTGACTTTGAACGAAGCCAAACTCATTTTCATGCAAGTGGGACAAGTGCAGTTTAAAGGTTCGATGAGTTACTTGGCTATGCCTTTGAACCGAATGCCTAAAACGTTTGGATTGACAGAAATAGCCAAAGGTTGTTTTCCGCACTTTTTCAATACCGAAGCCAATCAACATGTCATTATAACCCATTTGCCTGAGGCTTACTACTATAACCCCGACAACATGCGCATCGAACAACGAGAAGCTTTCTACGCTCCGACGTGGACATTTTACGACGTTGCTGTGGGAAATTTCGAGAAGTGTTCTTGGAACATGGAGGGATCGAACCTTTGAAACAAGCCTGAACCATTGCCAAAGTGTGTTCCTTAGTGTACCGCGAACGATTAATGCCCGAAAACACCCGGGCTGTCATAAGCTCTTAAACGACCAACTTTGTCTAACGTCAATACATGGTCAAAGCTTTACTCTGTCTGCATTACTTGCGTGACAAGGAAGACAAATGGATCCAATACGCCACAACGGAGGGGGCGAAAAGACCATCGGAACGTATTCGGTGAATGGCTGGTTCTTAGAAAACCCTAAGATCGTGTACGAGTTAAACGGGTGCTTATTTCACGGATGTCCCATCTGTTACCCTCAACGTGGCACTAAAAATCAGTTATTACAACGGAGCACGGAAGACTTTTAAGAGACCATTTGTCAAAGGCGCTTGAAATTAGAACAGCAAGGATACCAAGTGGTGGAAATGTGGGAACACGAGTACGATCACAGTTTGAAAACCGATCCCGAGTTTAAACATATTGTGGAAAGTTACAAGTTGGTGGACCCTCTGAACGCTCGGGACAGTTTGTACGGAGGATGGACGAATACCACCTGTTTGCTGTACCAAGCCGACGATGAGAAAGGAGAAGAAATCAAATACTTGGACATGTATTTTTGTTGTTGTTGTTGTTCTAGGGTTTAACGCCATTTTTCAGCACAAGATAGGCCATATATGGCGGCCAGTATAACTGGTGGAGGAAGAACCCTGGAAAACCCAGGAAAGAACCACCGACCCACGAGAAGCTACTGGCAGGCTTTCCCACGTACCCACGCTAGCCGAGCCTTGGACTCGAACATACGCAGACAGAGGTGAGATGGCAGTGATCCGGAACGGTGAGCGCTTTAGACCACTCGGCCACTCGGGGCCCCTGGACATGTATTCGCTGTATCCTTACGTGTGCAAATATTGTCATTTTCCCTCAATGCGTCAGCAGTTTCTGACGGAACACATCGACCTGCACAACATTCGACAATATGAAGGATTGATTAAATGCAATGTCTTGCCTCGCACGGACTTGTACCATCCCGTTCTACCTCACCATTGCCAAAGAAAACTGATGTTTACTTTGTGCCTTACTTGTGCCGAAACGTGCAACCAAGGCCGGCCATGTCAGCACACCCAGGAAGAACGCGCATTGACAGGAACGTCGGTCAGCATGGAATTGTTTAAAGCTCTGGACACCTGAGATACCAACTGTTGGAAGTGTACGAAATTTACCACTTTTCCCAAGAAAGAAGAATACAGTGAATAACAAAATGGAAAAGGAAGAAGAAAATGAAAGGAAGAAAGAGGAGGAGGTGAAGGAAAAACAGGAGGAGGAAAAAAAAGATGACAAACAGTGTAGGGCAGAAAATAAGAAGCTGGTGGGAGAAATAAAAGAAATTAGAAGAAAAAAGAAGAAAAAACCCAAAGGCCCTTTTCAGGGCCACTCATATGCCTCGAAAAGATTTGCTTTCTTGCCTAAAATGTTCTTGTCGGTTGTATAGTTGTTTGCGTGTAGACTGATGCTCATCAGTCTATGTATGTGTCGTATATCTATGTCTTTGTCAATAAAGAAGTTCTATGTCCCGCCCAGCAGCAGAGAGGGTGAACAGACCACTTAATCCGTCACGTACGTTTTTGTCCACAAAAAAATAGTGACCTTTCATAGAGGTAACTACCATTACCGCATCATTGTTTGACCCAAACAAACAAGGGATGCGGTCACCACCCTCTCTGCTGCTATGTTATTCTGAATAATCCTGGAAATTATCAGAGTAATCTTGAGGATCTTTAAATTTTAAATAATACTCTATCTCTGTTGGTGGTTTTTCTATTTTGGGGTTTATTTTTTTTTCTGTAATACGCCATCAGACTTCTATATCGATCTCCACCGCCATTTGCACAAATCTGATATAATCCTCTAACGCCGTTGTTACATCCAACACAGCGTCGTGAACCAGCATGAGGGTTTTTTGATAAAATATAATTATGTCTCCTGCAATATTCTCCATGGCACCTTTTGTTGCATTTATCTGTTGTTCCTTGAATCAGCCACGCACAATTGTGCATTATATAAATGATATCTGTTTAATTAAATTTACACCCTCTCTGCTGCTATAATTAAATCATTATGTTATATTAAAATAATGGTACATCCGGAATCTCATACTGCAAGGATAGCTCGAGAACGATTAGAAGCAATCAAAAAATGTCTTCCTGTCAGAGACTCATTTAGAGAAAACTTGCAAGCGCAACAACAAGCACAAGTTGAGTACGAAGAAGACACTAAAAAAACTGTTTAAACCCGTCACTGCAGCTACTAAGAAAGCTGCAGCGGCTGTTGAAAAAACTATATGGGGAGATATTGCGGAGGAAGATGAAAAGAGGAAAAGGGGTATTTTTCCAGTATTAGAACAAACTGCAGCGCAGACTGAAAAAATAGCAAGAAGAACCAAGAAAACAAAGGATATTTTACGAGATCTTCCAACTGATATAGCTGCGGCTCAGCCTCAACCCATTGGTGAGGAAATACTTGAAGGTATTAGAGAACTTCGTACTGAGATAGGTGATATGAAAGATTGTGAAATAATAAAACCAGAAGAAGAGGAATATGATGAAAGTGAAATGACTACGCTGAGCAATAAATTTACCAAGAGGAGTATCAGATTCATAAGAGAAATTAGTGATATTGATACATTATCAAAACTTGCAGCAGAAAGTTCTGATAAAAAAGAAGAGTTTTTAAAACCTGAATATTCCGCTCGTATTAGTAATCCCGATATCTGGTATAAATGGATATATCGTATATATTACAATAAAGATAGAGTTTATTCCAATGATGAGGTATATAATGATTATCGCAGAAAATAGACATGTATCTTGCACAAAAAGAATAAAAAATATCACAATCTCTCAGAACAATAAGTGAGGAAAAAGAAGTATCACCCTCAAGACTATTTAAGAAAACAACAGAAAAATGATCACCCTTAAGACTGTTTAAGAAAACAACAGAAGAAGGAGCAACGGGAAGTGGTCTGGGAAATAATCTTGTTTGTCCTGATAATATCCTCAATTATGTGTCACGGTTAGAAGTTCTCATAGGAGGAAAACGTGCCGGAAATAATTCACCAGAAATAATTAATGAAGCAGCTGATATTTGTCGGTGATTATTTCAAGGTGGTATTATGGATATCGGAGTTTACCGAGAACTTATCGATGAACTTGTTGATGATTACAGTGACTAGTTGTTAGATAAATGGTAAATAAAATAAGATGATAGCACACAATAATCATCGTAAATCCGTACAGGTCAGAGCGGTAAACTCACGATTACCAATCTACAGAGCTATTTACGGAGATGGACTTGGTGATGTTGTACAGGGATTATTTACAAGGATAGCTCCAAACGTAGCACCTGTTGCAAAACAATTATCGATGAAAGCTATCGATGTTGTTCGTGAAAAAGCTTCTGGTGCAATTGTCAATGTTGCTGGTAAGGCGTTCTCGGCGATCAAAGATAGACTAGCACGATTCATGCGACGAAGATCACAACCACCAGTAAAACTGGCAAGTACTGAAATTATGCCCGCAGACGTAAGTAAAATAATAAATGAGGCTGCAAATCAAAAACTAGCAGAATTATCTGAAGAAGCAGAAAGAAATATAACAGCAAATTTATTAGCAGGAAGCGGTCTTCGTCGACGATGATAATTAGATCACCATTTGGAAAAATGGTAATTATAATAAAATGTTTAAACGTATGTCCGACTCAGCATTTGACATGGATGAACCGGTCATCAAAAATGAATCGGTACGTGATTATCAATTTTATTCCTATGACGCAAGACAACCAAATCAGCGGGGGAGAATCGAATTACAGGTTCATGATACAAGTAGATATTTCTTGTCCGCTGAGGCGTTTATTGAAGTAGACTTGTAACGAATGTTGTAGCTAATACGCCATATGGTGCCAATTTGCGTGTTGGTTTTGTCAACAACGGGATTATGGCACTGTTTAATAGCGCCACATACATGATTGATGGAAAAAATATTGAATCAATTCAGAATGATGTTGATGTTGCTACAACAATAATTGGTCTAGCGAGATATTCTGATGATTACACAAGATCAGCTGGTCCAACAATGATGTTTGCTAAGGATATTACTGACTACGCTGATCATGGTCAGTATATTAAGTTATGAGCACCACAAAATATTTCAGCTGATCCACAACCAGATGATTTTGAGCATGAAGTTAGACCAGCAGGTGAATTTGATATTATAAAAATTGTTAATACGAGCAGCGTTGTCCGGAAATGATAGAAATTTTTCATGTGCAATTCCATTGTCTCACATCTTTGGATTTTGCAGAAATGTTAGAAAGGTCATCTTTGGAGCTAAACACACAGTTGTGCTCTTAAGAAAAGGTGATGATAATGATGCAATCTGGCGAGGTGCTAGTGTTGCTGATGGTAAAGTAAATATAACAAAGCTTTCATTGTGGATGCCAGTAATGATTCCATCTATTGCTGAAGAACAAGGCGGTAAATCATTGCTATCATGGTTAACAGTAACCACAGATGCTACTCAAAGTCCTGTTAATGGTTTATTTACATGGAATATAGCATCACAGCAAGGTGTTTCTGCGCCGCGACATATTTTTAATGCGCTGCAAGATAATGCTCGGACGAATAATCAAACTCGTTCACATATGATATTTGACGACCTTGGAGTTAATGAAGTTTCCTTGCGGATAAATGGACACCAAGAACCAGCTGAAGATATAATGTTAAATTTTGATCAAAATCACGTAGCGCGTGCATATCATCGTTTGATGTCATTTATGGGACGTGATCAAAATGTGGATACCGGTTTGCAAATATAACAGTTAGATTTTACAAATCTCTATCCGATTTATTATTTTTCACTGGAACATCTTAATTTGTCCAAACAATTTGTCGTTGATATATACTTTCGAGCTCGTGTTACTAACCCTCCTCCTGATATAGTTGGTCCATCTCTCATTCGCGGCACCTACAGAGCAATCGCGGTTATACTTAGCGACAAAGCCATGTTACTTGAAGGTGGTAGTGGTCGAATGAGAGTTGTTGATGCACCAGTGGAAAATCTTTAATCATTATTTGAAGCGTGGGAAATATTTATCATAAAATGCCATATCATCACGTTACTGTCAGTCTAACTCCTGGTCAGATTAAAAACCTTCAATCAAATTCAGCAAAAAACTGCGGAATGAAAATATCACTAAAGCGAGATCAGATCACGGGTGGTCAAAATAAACTATCATTATCGGAACGTCAACTTAAACATTTCAACGACGCTAAACAATCAAAAACAGGCGTCAAACTTAATATCTCTGCGGGTGCGATTAAGGACTCAATTAAAACCGGTGGTATTTGTCCACTTCTCGCGGCTATTCCAGCGTTAATAGCTGCTGCCGCTCCAGCCGTAGCAAAAGCGGCCGCATTAGGTGCTGTTGGAACAGCTACTGGAATGGCTCTAAAGAAAGCAACAGGAAAGGGGTACAAAAAAAAGGGACGCGGCCTAAGATTACCGGGATCTCGCTGGGGAAGAGGTCTGAGGCTTCCAGGATCTCTTCGTTAGATGCTCCAGCATCAAATTTTGATTTACTTGATGCTGCTAAACAATTAAAAATAAAAAAACTTCAGAGGTGTTTTTATGCGAGATCAATTACCGAAACAACCAAACAAACTCGAAACAGGTATTATTAATCTCGACTCGAATTTAGGACCCGGTACTCATTGGGTATCATACGCGGTTGATCCACGTAGAATCGTTTATTTTGATTCATACGGGTTAGCTCCACCCACTGAATTTATCAAGTATGTTGCACCACTTCACGCGTAAGTTTGGTATTCAACGCTACCCACACAAACAATGACAGATCCGCCAATATGCGGCCGTGAAGTAATTAATGTACTTAACGCTATATCAAAATCATCCAAACCGCCACATAAAGTCGTGCATGATTATACAAGCAACCGATTCGTTTTAAACAGATCTTAGATCTTAAAATATAATGGTTGATATTTACGGAAGAAGATCTTCACGCGTTAAGAAAAAAATCCGATGACATTGATCTGTCAAAGTACGCGACTAAAGATGATCTCGCTGATATCATGAACCTGGCTGGAGTTGACCCAGATAAGGTTGTTATTTTTCAAGATCGATATGGTAAACTAAAAACCAGCAATATCAGATGGAATGATATAGTTCGACGAGTACTCGGTGCGGTCACGGATAATATCCCTGTGTTTACTGACAGCGGTAAAATCAGCGATTCAAGTATGTCATTTGCAACCATCAGAAATGAAATTGTAAAAAGCGTTGCTAATCGAGTGAAAAATACCGGTGACACAATGACGGGTGAACTCAGCATGAACGGGAATAAGATAGTAGTTTTAAGAGATCCAACATCCGACGACGACGCAGCAACAAAAAAATACGTCGACGTCAACTATTACACCGTAGATGGTAAACCATCCACGTTGCGGGCCGAGTATGACGTTCACGTAAACGCGTTCACAAATCTTCGCAGAAATTTTAGAAAAATTAATGAAACCGCAGAGGAATTTTTTGGTAATCCGTTGGTCGCTGACGTAAAACTCGTTGATATCAAAACTAACCTAGACACGATCAAACAAACACAGCAAAACATCGTAGCGGGGATTTCTGAGATCGTTAATAAAACCAATTTGATTAAAATTCCAGCCGGAATAACTCCCGGACATATTACCAACATCGTACACACTGTATCATCGGGATTTGCAACATGGTCGCAGCAAAATAAAACTAACAAATATACCGCAACGGTCACTGGCGTGTACAGGTTGTCTGTGTTTAGTGCTGCAAAATTTGAAATATTTACAACGTATCCATGGCGCCATTCAACTGATAAGTTTTCCGGGGTTGCAACGATCATATTAAACAAGGGAACCGAAGAAATATTTATTCTGGAAGCAGCTGATAAGAAATTAACCGCAACATCTTACTGGTTCTGTTTGGAATTTATAGCTGAAACACCTCAATTGGTTACTGCATAAAATATAATGAGTACCTCAATCGACGATGCATCTCAATACAGGTATAATCAAGCGCGTGAATGGCAGGCAGCGTTAAAAGATCGAGTCGAACAATACACGGGAAAAGTAAAAAAATATCGACGACGACTAGTTATCGTCGACGTAATCGTTTATTCAGTATCCGCTGTTGTTGCTGGAACCGGTGTGATATTATCAACAATAACAATGATGGCACCAGTAGCTGTAACTATTTGTATTTCAGCTACAACAACGATTGCAGGTGTGTTTAATATCATTGCAAAAAAAGTATGCACTTGCACGAATGAAAAATTATCCGATTACATGATAAAATTACATACAGCGTCGGTCGCATACTCGAAGTTCTGTTCATTGTTATCAGCGAGTCTCAGTGATGGAATTATATGTGATTTCGAGATTTCAGAGATGATTAAAATATATAATAGCGCTGTTAAAGGTACGAGTATTAATAATGACGGAATTACTCCAGCAGATCGTGACAAACACAACCCCGCACAAGACCACGATGATCTCTGTAAGCTCGATTAATCCTGAATTTAGTATCAATTTTCCAACTGCAATTCACGCGAATGAAATTGCACTAGCGCAATTACGAGTATACCATAGTTGGCGAAATATCAGATCGAAATCATTTAATGGTACACAAGCAAATAATTCGCTTGTATTTGCTAATAAAAACAAACCCGATGGAACACCTGACTGGGTCGTTGTTGGAATACCAACTGGCAGTTATGAGATTGAAGAGATCAATGAGGAATTTCAAAGTAGAATAAAATCAATAACCGGAAAAGAAGCAAAAAAATCGATTAACGTTCATGAGCCGACTCTATCTTCTACAATCGAAATACATTCTCCTGATTACGTCGTTGATATTTATCAGTCCACGATAAGATCCGTACTAGGATGGCCGGATGTTCCCCCAGTGCATGAAGGACCACCAGAACCAACGAGGGGTAATTTTACGTCGAAGAATAATTTTCGTCACGGTATTAAAATGAATTCAGGTTGGTTAGATTACATAGAAATAAAACCAGAGGTGATAAGGGGAGAACTTTATTATGATCCTGCATCTATTTTTTATAACCTTAATAGACGTGTTATTGCTTTGAATATTGATTCTATATTTTCTTCAATAAACTCAGACCATAAAATACAGTTAAATAGTTTTCGGGAATATTTATTTGATTTGACATCTGCGCGCGATAATATCATTAGGTACATAGAAGTTTTAAATTTTATAGTTGATTCTTCTGAAATTATCTATAATAGAATTAGAAATATGGTTCTTAAGTCATCAAGGGATTACAAAAAATCCTTCGCAGCCAAATACAAAATACCCGAAGCTGATATTGCAACGTTTAAGTTCCCTGATTATAATCCAGAAAAATTAAGAAAATCCCTCAATGATGTCATTGATGAGAACTTTCCTGAAATACTAGATGCATGGAGAAAAATAGCCCCACCTCCGCTTGTTCTCAGACATGATAATGATCCACACGGCGGCGGTAGACACGTATCTCCGGGAATTGTTAATATTACTTCAACGGTCGCGGTTAATCTAGTTTGTGATGTGATGGATGGTAGCTATCAAATAGATCTCGGAAAATCAAATCACGCTCAACAAGGATACATTTTATACACGTTCACAACACAAGTTCCCCCTGGGGTTTTGATCGTGCAAGAACCAACTAATCCTGTTTATCTGCGGTGTCATAATAATATGTTAACACGAATAAATTTTAAACTAACTGACCACATAGGACGATTAATTGACCTGCGTGGGGAGGAATTGATTGTCAATCTGTATGTGAAATCATAGATCTTTATCATAGAGTTTTCAGAAATATTATATTTATTCTGAAATATTTTAATTTCATCAGAAATTGATATGGTGGCTGATACTCAAAATCGTGTAAATCGATCAGTTTGCTAATTCTGATGGGTATTTAGGTACTCAAAATCGTGTAAATCGATCAGTTTGCTAATTTTGATGGGTATTTAGGTACTCAAAATCGTGTAAATCGATCAATTTTGCAAAAAATACTACAAAAAATATCCCATTATTCTGAAATATTTTATTATTATTATTTTAGCAGAAACATTTTATTATTATTCTGAAATATTTTTTTATTTATCAGAAATATATGATGATTGGTACTCAAAATCATGCAAATCGATCAGTTTGTTAATTCTGATGGGTATTTAGGTACTCAAAATCATGCAAATCGATCAGTTTGTTAATTCTGATGGGTATTTAGGTACTCAAGATCATGCAAATCAATCAGTTTTGCAAAAAATACTACAAAAAATTGCATTATTATTCTGAAATATTTTTATTTTATCTGAAATATTTTATTATTATTCTGAAATATTTTTTTTATTTTATCAGAAATATATGGTGATTGGTACTCAAAATAATGCAAATCAATCAATTTGTTAATTTTGACTAGCAAATGGGTACTCAAAATCATGCAAATCAATCAGTTTGTTAATAGTAAATGGGTACTCAAAATTAACAAAATCGATCAGATTTTGCAAAAAATAAAATATTTCAGAATAAATAAAAATATTTCAGAATAAATAAAAATATTTCAGAATAAATAAAAATATTTCAGAATAAATAA
Organism: Sinohyriopsis cumingii; assembly: GCA_028554795.2. Lineage (NCBI taxonomy): Eukaryota > Metazoa > Mollusca > Bivalvia > Unionida > Unionidae > Sinohyriopsis > Sinohyriopsis cumingii. The sequence goes on from CM068836.1 coordinate 13,211,682, forward strand.
AACTATTACTCTTGTTCGGTCATTTCACGATCTAACAAGATCTTCTTTAATTGTCTTATACGAGTACTAATCGTTTTATTTGCCTCGTATTCGTGGGATAACTCGGATCTAATTTTTTCTACTGCGGCAGAGAGAGCAACGAAGTCCTTGACCTGATCATCTTTTACTGCAGCTAGTGACCGGATCATCGCTGCCTGAATTTGTTTTATGAACTTGTATTCAGACGACAGTGTAAAACCACCATCATTGTTACGTTCTTGTAAGATTTCAAAATCAGAAATAATCTTTTCAGGATTCAGTTCATCAGATATAATAATACCGTCTTTTTCTAATTTTTTAATAGCAACAATTACATCATTGATATTTTCTTAGTTCATTTTTTTGTGTATATATATATATCTACCAAGTTCAACGGGTACAGCACAACATATAGTATTTACATATTTACAACCCTGAACTCGTAGCTTGCCACCGCATTCTACCAAGTTCACGGGCACACGAAACACTACCCCCTATGAGAGCCCCTAACACGTCAAACAACGGTCTAGAGGCCCAAGAGGGTGCGTTTGGTGAAGACAATCCCCATAACTTGTAGCTTGCCACCGCATTCTACTAAGTTTAGAGGATACATGGAACACAACACGCAGTATTTACATATTTACAACCCCATAGCTTGTAGCTTGCCACCGCATTCTACTAAGTTTAGAGGATATACGGAACATATAATCTTAATTAAGGACAGCACAAACATACAATGAATGACATGAAATATATACAATGAATGAATGAGTATATACAATGAATGAATGACGGCACAAACATATATGAGGCCATTTTCTACGCTCAACAGAACACACCCCCAATAATCAGCCCGTGGGTGATACAAAATATGTATCAACCACCAGTGACGTGGTTGGAGGGGTTCTGTTGAGCGCAGAGGGGCTGGCGGCGCCCCAATTAATTATAAAAATCGCAAATATGCGTAACCACCGACCAGTTGTCAGCCATGGGGATTCGATCGCCAGCCCTCAAGTATTCCGGTCCGATACGTTACCAACTGAGCTATCGAATCATCTAACAATATTACGTTTTAGAAATTATTATATAGCTACGGTTTCTGAATAAATTGTAAAGTTATACATATTTCTACATTAAAACAGCGGTTTCTAAATATCTTGCACTAACAGCGTGTTCTGAATAGATTGTAAATATTTCTGTATTATAACAGTGGTTTCTGAATATCTTGCACTAACAGCGTGTTCTGCCAACATTTCTCGTAACAGATTGTAAATATCTACACTCAAACAGCGTGTTCTGCCTTGATAAAATATATGTACATGCTACCACTCCATTATCATACCTACAGATCGATTTGTATTATAACAGCGGTTCCTAAACAGATTGGAAATATCTGCGTTAAAACTGTGTGTTCTGCCTCGATTTCTCGTAACAGATCCAAAAATAACTCCGCTATATTGTATGATGGGAAATACGTTTATATATTTATTTTGTGAGCTAAAAACCATAAATATACTTCTACGAGTAATTAATTACGACGTAAATGGTTAAAATTGACTAATTACGACCATAAAAATCAGAAATCTACTGATAAATGTATACGTATGCATGAGTCAAAAAATAAGTAGTATAAAAATGGGAATCTGACAAAAAGGATAAATAATTAAAAAAATAGTTAATAAATATAATTCTACGTAATTACTTGATAATGATGATAGTTTATCTGAATAATAATAATGGAAGGTGATTCTTTGTTTATAGTTACTGGAAAAAGTGGATTTATATATATTTTCCGCGACAAATTGTACCGAACGCGGATTAATATCAAAATATTTCGCAGCCGCGTTCATTGATTGAAATATAATTTCTTCGCCAGTTTCTATGTTTGTAGACTTTACCGCCCTCTTTTCAATTATTTTACATCTCCCAGTATTACCACGTGCAGTGTTTTCGCTCTGTGTAACAACTCGAAGGTTGGATAAACTATTATTTTGAGGATTCCCGTCAATATGATCGATTACAAGACCGTCTTTGGTCAACCCCTTCTGACATTCATACACAAATCGATGACAGAGATAAGGTTTCTTCCCAGCAGTAAACAATAGGTAACCAGTATTATTAATATAACCAACTGGTACTTTCTTCTGACAATGTCTGATCATACCATCAACATTTGATTCGTAGTTTGTTATTGTAGGATGTGGACAAATTTATTTTCCTCCATTATACAATAATATCATTTGTTTAAATCATAATTTGTCTGAAAACTTAGATAATCCTCCACGGATTTTATGGCGTTGTTATTGACGTTATTTTTTTGTCATAATATCTTTTAAGCTCTCTGTATCGTTTACCACCACAACACGCACACAATTGTGTTTTTTTCTCATAGTCCAGCACCACATCGCAGACATGGTATTGGTCCTAAGCTTCCACGGTGAACGTTTTGCATGTGTTGTCGGCAGAATTCCTTCCTGCACGGTTTATTACAACGAGTTAATGATCCGATCATTAACCATTTGCATTGAGACATTGTATGTATAAAACTTTTTTAATTTAAATACTTGTCTGAAATATAATATGGATGAGTTTGAGAGATTATCCCGAATAAAGCCCTGGAAAACAAGTAAATTCAACCTTGACAGGATATTTCCTGACGTGCCAATACGAGATCTGGTTGATCGGAAAAATAAAGGTTTGATCAATAAAATTCATGACGCCAAGAAAGAATTTTACCCAGATGGTGCATCTCATGTCTGGTCAACGTTCAAGATTATTCGCAATGACAAAGGTGTTGATGCTACGATGAATGACAAAAGAGCAGCAGCTATTATTAAACAGCTCGATGATAGAAGTTATCTTTTCAGAATAAAATTTGTCATACTTGCAGAAACAGATAACTGGATTATCCGTGGCAAATATGATCCCGTCGACGGTAATAAAAAAACTGTCATACTAAGTAGAAATTCCAAACCAGGTCTATTGACCGGCATTGACAAACCGTATTATGAGCGAGCGTATCCTGTAACAGCAGTTATTTATGGACTCTATGTAATAAATGAAAAACCTAGCGTTGATAAAATGGCACCAATGAAATTTTCAAAAATAAACTGTGTAGCTGAACGAGTAATAGAACATTTTACAAACGCAGCTCGTGGAAACGGTTTAACAGATAAAAGACGTAAAATAATAAACGAGTGGGGCGAAACAGTTAAAGATACCGGGGCGTCTATCAAAGATGTTACTGAGTTAGGAAAACAATTAAAATTCCCAATAACCGTAGCGACGATAACAGGAGAGATTTTGTATGAATCAAAGTATAAATCAAAAGGAACTCCAATAAATATCATTGATCATAACGCGCATTTCCACGAAATCGAACTGTTAAATTTTATGATGATAACATGTTTGATTTTATTAACAAAATAAGTAAATACGATCCTGTGTCAGTGTGGTTATTTAAGAGCTCAGATGATGAAAAATATGATCAATTTGTGCGACCTAACGGTGAAATATATCGTAAAGAATCCCTTCATGAAGAAATGAAAAATCTTGCTCAAAAATATCAGAAAACATTGATGAGTTGCTCAGCAACTGTTTTAATGTTCCATCTTTTGCAGCTCATGTTGCTAGAGAAAAAAACTCGTGGAAACCAACCCGAAATGAATTTATTTCGGATATACAATCAAGTTGTGTCGAGTATGGCCACGGCGGATTGTGGAACACCAAATATAATTACAACGATATGATATCTGTTGATATGGTTGCGTGTTATCCGGGAAGTTTTCTCGGATACAGAGATTGTTCTAATTATTTTGCAAGGTTCGGTCATCCAACACATGAAATGACGCGAGTATCGATAAATGGACCATCACCGGATTTTGATCTGGATTTGCTTGTGTTGAATCATTCGAGTTTGCTATGGATCTTCATACGATATGTTATGTTTGGTTTGGTAGACATTTCTCAGAAAAACGCTGGGCACCAATAGTTTTATTACGATATATGCTCGATTGTGCGATATTGGTATCGTTGGTGGTTAGTGAGGCAATTATATCATATAAGAAACAAACCAAGGTTTGGTTACCACCGAGGGAAAATATCAGTCTCGATGAGGTCATTAAGGAATTTAAAGAAAAATGCCCTGACGCTTCCCCCGAAGATATCCCTAGAATCCTCGAGATTAAACTCAATAATAGCGATAAAACAGCAAAGGATCTTGGAAGAAAAATAATAGGAAAGTTTACTTAAGGTGGTGCATATGATCATAAACAACGTCATGCACGATTAATACTGGATGATACCGAATACGATTTTATAGTTGCTGATGCAGCAGCGAGAAATATATTTATAAACCGCGAAGATGTTTATTTATCAAATGAAACACTATTAGGTACGATTGCAAGCTATATGGATGGAGAATCGCCTCAGTATACGCATTTAAGATCATCGATGTTGGCCTACGTGAGCATAAACTTGCTATCTATAATAACTAAATTTACTGATACCGCAGTTAGGGTTGCAACCGATTCGTTCTACATCGATAAGAAATATGCAACGTTGTTGGATGATTTTACGGAAGATAATGCACCGTGGGGTTCATAGAGAATAAAGAAAGAAAATATACTTGATTATTCAGAATCAGCAGATGTTACGATCAGAGATGATTATTATAAAAATCAACGATCAAATATATCATTGACAACTTCGTTGTTACCATCGGTATATGATCCAATAACTAGAAATAAAACGATATACATAAACGGAGCGGGAGCCTCTGGTAAAACCACTCGAGCGATCGAACTATTTCAAAAATCAGATATGATTGTGCTGACACCTACACACAGACTCGCGCGAGAAATGAAACAACGAGGAGTACAATCATGTACTTATCACAGCTTCTTCCGATGGAAGGGTGATACATGGACATCTTTAAGGATGGGCGATAAATACATTCCAAGGATCGTCATTTGGGATGAAATATGCACGGTGCTGTTAGAAACATTTAAAACGTTGCTTGATTGGCTATTAACAAGAAATACTGCTGTGATAATGTGTGGCGATCATGGTCAACCACCACCCATAGTTGGACCATCTCCACATGGATGGCTAAAGACCTTTGTCGATTATTACGAAGAAATGAATGATGATCATTGAGCACTTGATACAACGTTGAAACAGTTTAAAAAATTAATCAGACTACAACCAAATAAAATTCAGTGTGAAGTAATGCGTGGAATAATTTCAGAAACACCCATGAACGACTTTCTGCAGACGTGGCGACCAAATGATCTGAGAGTTGCAAGTAGAAAGATAGTTCGTGATACACTTCAACGAGAGTTGTTTCAGTTGCATAAAGAAAAATATCCAACATTGCCAGTTCCGTTATGTTATCGACCAGCAGATACACTGCGGCAGAATATTGACGTTGATATACCGGGACAGACCGAGTCAAGGAAACAGAATCTTGTGCTGAATGACATTATCACAGTTGATATCAACGCTGTTGAAGATGCTCTACGTGCTGGTAAATCTCCGTGGACGCTTGGATACGCAATGACGATTCATTCATCTCAGGGATTAACTATTACTGATACAGTTGTTTGGATCGTCGATGATCACATCGAATGGTCAAACTTAGTTTATCTTGCAGTTTCTCGAGTTAGAAAAATATCTCAACTGAGACGAATAGTCATGAACTCGTCGGTGACTAATGATGACCTCGATAAATGTCGAGGCCTTGACAAATGTCAAAGTGATATAATAAGAAAAAAATTAGCTGGTTATAAACAATCTGATAAAAAAAATAATCGAGAATTTGATCTCGACGTCGAATTTATCAGCACGTTGAAACAACAGCAGAATAATCATTGTGCAAGTTGTAATTGTATAATGCTATGGCAGTATCTAAAAAATGATCCAAGACAATTTACCGTAGACAGAAAAGATAACAGTCGCGGTCATACACGAGAAAATATCATGTTGACCTGTCTTGAATGTAACCGACGTCGGGGTGCTGACACCAGTGCTAGTTAAGTGATCGTGGTGGTAATTGTGTATCCTCGGGAATTACTTATAATTGTTCACGTACAAATCCACGTTGAGGAGCAGTTGAATCAAGTCTGTAGATTGCGGGTCTACCTGGGGATCTTGTCACGGTGGATATTTTATGGTAACACTTCAAATAGGATCAGTCGCTCTTTTTTTACCACCTTCGAGTTCACCGGGCTCGTATAAATACCTTACAGTGATATTACCTAGCACTGGCTGTGTTGAAAGATCACGTCGTTGCGTAGGTATATTTTTTTTGGTAATTGCATTAATAGATTTCATGTTGGTTGTTCGAGTGATCTCGTTATTTAACGCTGCTATCACACTTGGTAATCTTGCAACCCATTCACGAGATCTCGTATCCTGAATAAATTCCTTCGCGTATTGATATCCAAATAACCGCTCAGCTAGCGTTCGATTAAATCGTTCAACAATTGCCTGATTATAATGAATTGTAGTATGTCCTCGTCGTATTTTGGTATTATGTTGTTTCATCAGCGATGATACTGGACCAAGAAATTCCTTGCCAGGATCAACCTGTAGCAGCTGTGGCCATCGTAATGTTCCTCGTTGATAAATTCGTTTAAAAGCATCGGCTACATCAGATGCTGTTTTCGTTGATAGCGGTTCTGCATCTTTATATCTACTTGCAACATCAACAACGGTTAGCGTGTATTTGTACGTTTTTCTACGTACAGTATCATGTGGTAAAAACAGAATATCAGCTTGATGAACTTTATTAGGAACACTAACATCGAAATGTGCAAATCGAATTTGCTTAGGTGGTGGTAGATAAATTTGCCATCTTGTCTGTTTAGATAACCACGCTTTAGCAGTAGAATGTTGAACCGCTGCTGCATCAGCAAGTTTACTAATTGCTGCTTTACCTTTCCAGTATCCTCTTGGAGAATAATAAATCGATTCCATTTTTATATATTACCAGCCCCAAGTGCTAATTTACCTTTCATCGCAGATCTTACTAACCAATTAGCTAATTTTTCTTTGATATTTTTTTTTTATAGAATTCAGCGCATGAATTAATTTCACAGCTGCAATATGCCTATGTTGTAGATCATTGCTTTTATACGCAACATCATGAGTATGACATGCCTTATCAATAGCGTTTATTGGTTCCTCGCCTGGTTTTGGTTGATCCTGATTATCGAGCCTGATATCGAGTCGAGTACCAGGAACCGCAATAATTATATCCTGGTAGATGTTTTTCTCCTGGGTATTTAGCCCACGGAGTTCCCGGTAACTTTGTTAATTTTGCTGCAATATCACCTCCGCGTTACTTTTTTTTTACTTGACCTTGGTTTTGGTTTTTCACCTGACTGCACTAACTTGTCAGTGGAGATAAATTTGAATTTCTTTGTACCACACCGCGTACACTTACCCGTAACCGCTGATCTGTTATTTTTTGTGGTAATAGTTGTTTGTGTATCGGTCGGTGTACGCGTCCTGCACTTTACACAATATAAATCCATAGATATTTTATATAGCATGGATATAATTGATTTCTCAGCGACAAGAAAACGAGAACCTGTCAAACACCATCCTGCGTTACCGAATTCCATCAGAATGATAATAATAGGACCATCTGGAAGTGGAAAGACACAGTTGTTACTTAAACTTATAATGAGGTGGTTAAAGTGGGATAAATTGTATTTGGTAGCCCCGTCAGTTGATGATCAACGATGTTATGATGTGCTCAAGGATTTTAATGAAAACGCACGATTACTGGATGACGATGTTATCAAGTTTATAACCGATATTGATGAAGCACCATCAGATGATAGTAGTGAAGTGGGGCACTAGAGCGTCAATGGGACTTAGCATTAAAAACACCCCCTGGGCAAATATAGCGTCAAGGGAAATTTAACATGGAGAAAAATCGTGGGCAAATATAGCGTCAAGGGAATTGAACATGGAGAAGAATCGTGGGTAACTCTAGCGTCAAGGGGAATTGAACATGGAGAAAAATCGTGGGCAACTCTAGCGTCAAGGGGAATTGAACATGGGGGAATAAAATGTGGGTCTATCTAAGGACAAGGGGAATTGAACATGGGATTTTTTTACTTTTTTAAAAAAAAAATTTTAAAATTTGAAAAAAGGGGTAGGCAATTGAAAGTCATTCTCTTTTCGAGAAATATGGGTGGCCCTGAAAAGGGCCTTTGGCTTTCTTCTGCTTCTTCTTCTATTTCCTCCATTTTCTCATCCAGCCCCTAATCTTTCCCCAAATTCCTTTGTTCTTCCTCTTTTCTTTTTCAAGTAACCAGTCTGGGTGACCCATAGCCCTGAACTTCTCTTGTATCTTGATCCAATTTTGAATGACTTTGTCAAAGGCCTCTTTCTTCTTTATTGTTTCCTTATCCTTTTTTTCTTGACTCCATTTTTCTTTTATCTTTTTCACCTCTTCAGTCATCACTTGTTTCATTATTTCTTCTCCTTTTTTCAACCTGTTCAGTCCCCTCTTCATATATGACAACTCCGTCCAATACACTATATGTTCTAGGAAGCACCGGACTTGGGTGACATAATCCAGTGCTTCCTTCAAACTCCCCACTCTTACATAAGGTGGGTCAATAAATCCTCTTGATTTGTTGACTTCATCTTCTATCATTCCTTCTATTATATGTCTGGCGGTCTTTATACGTTCGACTTGACTGGTTACCAAGTGTTCTTTATCTTTATGCTCCCATTCCTTTTGTATCCTTTCTATAGCATATTCTGCATCTATTATCCAGAAATAGATATGCCTCACTTGCGTCATCTTGTCTAGATTATTCTTTGTAGAATGGTTTGAACGACGAATACTGTGGGTTCTTATACGAAAAGCGCGGACGTGAAGGAAAACATCCCCCTAAAAACATAAAATTGATCTTACCTAGAGTATGACCAAACAACGCGCGGACGTGAAGGAAAACATCCCCCTACTTTTCTCATTTCATATAATAAAACCCAAACTATACTCTCCACATACGCTAAGAAACAATAAAGAAACCCATAATCTACTATTCACACAAACTTACGTGAGCAGTTACAAACACAAACACACTAACACATACACTCGCACTATGAAAAAAGAGTGTTTATATTCACACTACTCTACCTACACACATTGGCAAATTGATGGTTATTTCTTTTCTAGAGTATTGGGTAGCCCTGAAAAGGGCTGTTGGTTTTTTTTTTTTTTGAACTCCAGATGCACCTATCTAATGATGGCACCTTCCTGGCCTGGCGCCACACACGCATCTTCTTCCCCAGTCTCCTTTCACCTTTCTTCTTGGGAGTGCAGAGGCGGGATGATTGGCTTAAGCACCCCAATCCTCCGTCTCTGGTATCTTGTAAGTCATCCTCTCTCCTATTTTCTTTTCCTCCTCTTCCCTCTCTCTTCTCTCCTCCTCTTCCTTCTTTATTCTTGCCTCTTCTACTATGGCTTCCGCGGATAGTTCATTTACTATGCGCCTGGCACATTCCAGGTGCATCTGGAGTTCTAGCAGTTTCACAATTCTGGTGTTCATTCTTCTGGTGGTGTTGATCAATCAACAAGGGTAGCTAGACTGCCGAGCGAGTTTCAATTTATACTGAAAGCGCGGACGTGATGGAAAACATCCCCCTAAAAACATAAAATTGATCTTACCTAGATCATGACAAAAAAAACAACGCGCGGACCTAAAAGAAACACTCACTCACTTTTTATGCTACCCATTACTATTCTAAAAATTTTTTTTCATTAATCACTTCAATAGACTATCCAGATACGCAAAGCAATCCAATCTAATCCCAAATCTACACCTCAAACACCAAAAAAAAAAGACATCATTTTAATCTACTATCCTCACCAACCTACGTGAGCACTTACAAACACACAATCTTATACACAAACACATACCCTCACATTTTTTTAAAAAAGGGTTAGTGTTTATATTCACACTACTCTACCTACACACATTGGCAAATTGATGGTTATTTCTTTTCTAGAGTATTGGGGTAGCCCTGAAAAGGGCTGTTTTGTTTTGTTTTTTTGTTTGCTATGGCAATCTTTTTTTAGTTTCTAAGAATGCGATGTCCTCTGAGGATAGACTTTCTGGCGATAGGTCTGCTTCTTCGGAAAGAGAAGAAGAACTCTTTGGTGTCGATACGACAATCGACAAAGCCTCTGTCAGTTTCAGGTTCCTGCTGCTGCTGATGTTGTTGTTGTTGTTGTTGTTGTTGTTGCTGTTGCTGCTGCTGCTGCTGTCTCTGAAGTCTGTACTTCTCTGTCCATTCTTCTTTCTCCCTGTTCACTTCTTCTCTGAAGAGCTCTTCTATCAGGTCTTCAGTGACTTTTAGCATTCTCACATTCTCTATCTCTTCTGGCTTCGGTATGAGACTGTCTCTGACCCTATGCAAATTCACGTAGGCTTCGTTTAGCTTAGCTAATTTGGAGCACATCTTCGTAGGAAGATGAGTCGACAATGGATGGTTAGACTTGAAACAACTCGGTTCTTAAAGTCAAAGCGCGGACGTGAAGGAAAACATCCCCCACACGGTTTTCGAGTCGCAACGTTCAATGAGTGTCATGAGAGGGATAGTAAGAAGTTAAAGAGCATCAATCAAACATTCTTATACCTAAACAAAAGACAAAGGCATTTTTTTTTCAAAACACAACATTTTTTATTCAAAAATCACTTAACACTAAACAACAACAACTCTAACATTTTTTAAACAATAATCCAACCCTATAACATCAAACATTTTTTTCAAATTGCAAACATTTTTTTTCTCAATTCACACTCTACTTTAAACAGGGCTGACAACGTTGTGAATGAAATTGTGATTTCCACTGTTGGAAGTCATTAAGCCATTGATGGACACTACGTTTCCTAGCTTGAGACAAAAGATAAGCATAATGGTCACAAAACCATCGATCTACTTTCACATCGTTTCTAGAAGAATGACGAGGATCAAAATGAGTCACTAAATGTTCTAAGGAATAGCCCAGGCTGCGATGATGCAGAAAATACACACAGTACTGTCCACACACCAAGGAATCTGTGCCTTGTAATTTCACATTATTGAATCGAGTGGTCTGAGCATTTCTTCTCATAAAGTCAATGATATCGTCTTCCAAAGGAGGCAATCCGTACGAATCGAAATATTCCACACATCCTTCTTGAGGAAAGTAAACGGCTACCCAGTGGGTTCCTGGGAGATGACTGTCGTCCGTGTTGATCACGTAAGCTTGATGGTCTTGAGGTTTGCGATGAGGGAGTTCATCTTTAGCAGAGACGACAGGATTCCAAGAAGCCGTATACGAACTGTGGTTCAAAAGGTAATAAAGTTCCCAGGTATCCATGTTTTGTGTGGTTTTTTTTTCTTCTTCTTCACAGGTAATAATAAGTCATCAATTCGATCCCGACTTTTTGCTTGAAAATGTCTGACAAATAACCGTTTCTTCGTTTCGTCTCCTCACTCTGATTCAGAAGAGCTTCGATACGATGGATCTCTTGAGTGGTTAATGGTGGACAAGAATGTTCACGCAAGTCTTTATACCACTGGTGCAACACGTCTTCGTCCGAGATGAGACTCCAAGCCTCGTCCAGATACTCGTCCAATTTTTCTTCTTGACTCAACATCAGGCATTTATCGTGTTCAATTTGACTGGGATGATCGTTTTGACATCCATAACACTCTTTCTTGATCAATTCTGTCATTTTTTCGACCAAGTGTTTGGCAAAACAGCAGACTAAATGGGCTTCTTGTTCTGGCCATCTTGACTTCATTATGACAATGTCTTCGTCTTTGTCTTGAGATTCTTCTTCCACGGTCTCCTCACATTTCATCTTTAAAGTTTCTCCACTAGGTAAAGAGGGATAACAGTCTTCCATGGCTTCTAATAGTCTAGAATGACTTCTCTCAAACTGTTGATTTCTATGGTATTATCGAATTCTGCATACCGGATGACGTTCACTGTCTCGTCCAGTGGCTTTGCAAACTGAAGTTCCACACGAATCTGGCCAGATTTTATAGGGTGGAAATGTCCCTCGTCGCTGCCTTGGTCTGGAGTGAAATTGAAAGCCCACAAAACATAACCTCCTGCGTAATCCTCGTACGTAATGCCGTGACTGGTGTTGGTTCCTAACTGTCCAGTGGCTTCGTACAGGGACAAGAACGACCTCAAATAATTCCCGTCACCAAATTTAGGTTCGAAAGGTTGGGTACACAAGGTCTTGCCATCGCGACTGACTTCGATCTTGGACACGTCAAAGTGTTGAAAGTAGAAAGGATTTTTAGCGATAGCTCCGTTGAAGGCTGTATTCTCGACCATACCAACGATTAAACGTTTGGGTAACTGTCCTTGGAATAGATGATCTTCGATCATGGATCGCTGTCCCCTAGGAATGGTGAAGGTTTTCACTTCCACACGTCGGATCGGATACTTGGCGGTCGTTCTGCTCAACGTCTGACTGATGTCGTTTCGCACTTTAGGTAACACTTCCACGCGGCATACGTAGAGTCTGGCTTCTTGGATTTTGGTTTTGTAATTATCGTCACTATCAGCCAATAAATGGAAAGCGGTACTGCTCCGATTCAGTCTCAGGCGGACATCCACCCAGTTTAGCAAATATTTCTCTTGCAACCACATGTCCAAATGCAAACGATCCATCAGTTCTAAACTCTTTCCATCTTTGATTCTGTCTCTTCGTTCTACAAATCCCGCATTGTTGTCTTTGTCTGCAGCACCTTTGAATGTTTCAAACTGGCCTGCATCGTCAGCTTCCCATACCACACAGGCATTCAGATGAGTGTTCTTGGCGTCTATTTCGTACGTCAAGAGATTTTCCAGGTACGCTCGGTAAGGGTAAGTATCCATGCTGCTACTGACTAGTTTGTTATTCAAGTACAAGTCCATTCCGCTAAAAAGGAATGCATGAAATTGTTGACGGGAGCTACTAGCTCAGTGTCTATAGTATTTCCATCCTTATCTTGAACTTTGACTTTCAAGTACAAGTAACTGCTATTCAGATCGATGTAATCTTCGGGCTGTCCTTTGATTTCAAACTCGATGGGAGCGGAATCGGTCAATGAGGAGACGGGATGAAATTCCACCCATTGGGATTCTTGCATGGTCATCATGGTGGGTGGCATTGCAAACAGATCCAGTTCCGTCTTGAACAGGCGCAAGACTCTCGGTGCATCATTTTTTTTCTGTGTCTCAATAATCGAAAACGTCTAAGTCTCGAACGGTTCTTCTTTTCTTGGCCTTTCTAGCTTGAAGTCTGGTGAAAGGGTATTTTCTTCGTCGTCTCTTTCTGCCTTGTCCTTGCTGAATGCCTGACTCGGTAGCGTGCAGGGCATTTATAGGTGTGTCTCGTCGCCCCAAAAGGTCTTTGCCCGTTTGCAGCAAGACATTTTTGCCTGCCCTCATGAAGGCTTCTTTAGGGTTTTGTTTGTCGATGATGACATTTTGGAGAAATTCTTTGCCTTGCGTCAGTGCCGCATCTTTCAAGGCGTGCAATCCGCGTGTCACCATCGGTTTCAACACCGGGGCCACCGAACGAAAGGCCGATTTCAGCATATCTCCTAAACCGTGTCCTCGCTGTCGAGCAACCCCTCGGTACACTGGATACATGACTTAAGAGTCGTGAGAAAACCGTTTTCGAAAATGGAGTTTCATCGTGACTTTTCCTTTGGTGAATGGAATATTTTGTCCCAAATCTCCTTTTATAGTAATGTTGACCGTGTCCAAATACGACTTGCTGACGGGCAAATAGTGAGGATGGACAAATTCGCGGTGGACGTGGTAAGTGTTTCCACCTTCCTCGTCAGCGTTCGTGGCAGAATCCACTTTGAAAGGAATGACACGCAGTAACGGTACGGAGGTCTGTCCCACCACGTTGTATTCCACCACATCGGAATACACGAACATCAAATTCAGTCCTTGATTCAGTTCTACTGGGGTACGAAATAACTTGGTAAAAGACTCGTTGTCGTAAACGATGGGTAATTCGTTTTTCTTCATCATGGCCATTCTCATGTTCATGTCTCCGCCCAACATGTCAAACAATTCAGGACAAAATAAAATGGACATGATTTTACTCCGTTCAAATTTCATCGAGAAGCGACGAGCTGCTTTGTGGTACTCCATGGTGACACTTTTGTTGACATGCTCCAAAGCTCTAAGAAACACGCCATTAAACCTGGTGGCTATGGTGCCGACCAAATGTTGACCACTAAAATAATAGCCTGGGGGAATGAACAAGTGATAGGTGGTGTACTTTTGATTTTGTGTACGGGTTTTCTTGTCATATTTGACATTGCCATCCAACCACTGTTGCATCTGCTCGTCATGAACTTCCACATCAAAAAATTTTGATTGGGAAGGACATTGAGGACTTGGGTCGGGTGAATGATTTCCACTAAAGCCACTTCCCAATGGGCTTCGTGATCTAAGGGGATGCCCTGAGGTAATTTGGCCGTGTAACAGCACAACGTGTTGTGGGGAAACACCTCCATGGAACTGTCACTGGGTAAGGTTAAGTAAAATTGGTTTTGGTAACTCATAATTCCAGAGTTCTGTGGCTGTCCGAGGGGTTACTGGACGTCAGAGGCGTGTCTCCGCCCAAAATGGGGTTCTGGTTGTTGTTGTTGTTGGAGTGGTGACTGGCACTGGCACTGGACACAAGGTTCCCGTTGGAAGAGAATTTCAGGGAGGGATTGGGAAGCAGGTAACCGATGCAACTGCTCAATAAAATGGTCCACAGTTGTTTGTCTCCTTGTTGCAAACTCAAATTGGCAATGGCTGCCCCGATGACACAATACACCACGAAGATTTGGCTGAAAAAGACGATTTGCGTTTTAGGCACTCGTTCTCCGCACCACACCCACAAGGGTTGTTTTTGTAAATCTTGCACAGAAGAACTAGGTGAAGGAATGGTCGACGTAGCTGCGTCTGTGTGAAAGGGCATGATGGTCACTTCTTTTTATAGTCGATGACTTGCGAAGCGTCGATCCAAGAATCAAAACTGGGTGGATATCCTTTCCAACGTACTTTGACTTCTTTGACACGTCGTTTGCCCACTTTATGGGTTCTGCGTTCGAGAATGCTTTCGATGTCGTACACGTCTTTTTTGGTGACACGTTGTAACTCGGGCAAATAAAACGTTCCTTTGAGCACTTCTCCGTTCATGTCTTCCAATTTACCGACGGTAGGATTACGACCATGCACTCGTCCAGTGACGCGAAACAATTCGGTCGTCCAGTTAGGTAAGTAACCTTTGTCGAAAGTGCGTTTGGTTTTGCCAATGCGCACCCATCCTCCTACGGCCAACTCTCCACTTTTCTTGGGGACAGCCCTCGTCGGGGACGTACCAAACAGGCGCTCAAACACCAACACTTCGTTCTCGGGAGTCACGTCTTGCGGGGCACGTCCGATGCTTCGCTGGTAAGATTGGTTGTACGCTTGCACCAGGTGCGGTAAGATGTCGATGTACTTCAGAGTGTGGTGATGCGTAAAATATTTCCACATGCGTTCTTTCAAAGTGCGTTGAAAACGTTCCACGATGCTGGCTTTGGTTTCTGGATTCTCGGTGGTAAAAAAATGAATGTCACGTTTCTTTAATTCTTTTTGGAAAGCTTGGTTAAGAAATTCGGTGCCTTTGTCCGTTTGCTATTGAAGAGGGTGACGACCGCTTTGTTTCAACACTCGTTGCAGGGCTCGCACTAACTCGCTGCTCGATTTGGAAGTCAAGGGCACGACCCAGGCAAATTTGGAAAAGACGTCGATGACACAAAACAAATATTTGTAGCCACGATTGTAGCTGGCCAAATGAGAGACATCGGCTAAATCGGCTTGCCATTGATGATCGATGCCTTCCACTCGGGTGCGACTTCTGGCAAACTTGCGTCGAATGGGTTTGTGTAAAGTGTAGGTAGCTTGTTCTTGTAACCATCGTTGCACTTGAGGTAAACGGAGACTTTTCAGTCGAGTTTTAGCAGCACGATACAATTTTTGAACTCCTGCGTAACCTGCAGGATGGGAGGGATCGTAGTAAATGCTAGCTAAGACTTTTTACCATTTTTGTGTTGGTTGGTGTGTTAATAAGGCACCCACTCTTGGAAGATGCTACTCTTTTTCTCTTGGGGTATTTTTTTGGATTGCAATGCTTTGCGTGTGCGACCGGCAATAGGTGTTGAAGAGGAGGATGTCTGAGCGGGGGATATCGGTTCTTGTTTCACTTCTGTCTTCACTTCTCTCTTCACTTTCTTTTTCTCTTGTGAGGAAGAAGGGGTGGCCATCATCTTTTTAATCCATCCAATTCTGGAGGTAGGTGGTGTTGTTAACTTGCGTACTTTTTCTGGTGGAGTTTGAAACCCTTCTTCTTCTTCTTCTCCTTTTTCTGTCTTGGTCACTGGTAGTGGTGGTACTCGTACTGGTACTGGTGATGGTGCTGCACTTTTCATCAAGGTCTTAAAATCTTTCAGAGTGGGTAGAGCTGTTTCGTCTAAAGCTTTCTGGTGAAAGAGTTGCAGTCGTTGCAAGAGTTGACCGTACTTTTGCGATTTTTCTGTTTCGGACAAATCTTGGCGATCCATCAAGGACTGCAATTCGTGTTGTAACTGGGACATCTCGCTCAAATTGGGATTGGGAGGTAAATGCGGGGTGCGTTGTTCTTGCCACCGATGCTATTCCATCCATCGTTTGTAAGGCACTAAAGCCAGTTTTCGTCCTTCCATGGGGTTGTCAGGGGTCGATTCTGAGATCTTGGGACTTCAGAGGGCCTTTTTATCTTGCTCCCACCAGTCCTCCCAACATGGTTCCCAAGACTCCTTTCAGTAAGTGGCCTAACAAGAGAGGTAAAATGCCTCCACGTTGGACCAACATCTTCTTTTTTTGACGAATGGGAATTTTCTTTTGAACCATTTGGCGAAGAACGTGACGATGTTTGCTTAAGCATTGTTTCTGGTGTTTAGACAAAGGGATCGTGCCTTTCAAGACGTTCAAACAACATTCGCACACGGTATCGATGACCTCTTTGGAGGCCGATTGAATAAGTTTTTTTCGTAGAGGTGGAGAAGCTTTGGACAGGACAGATAACATGTCCCCATGTTTGACTAAACGTGGTGGTAGTCCTTTCCTTTTCTTTCCTTGAGGTTTTCTGGAGGGTGACATATTTGAGTCTTCAGGAGCACCAAAAAACACTGATACCCCGACTTGGTCAGAGGCCTTTTTTATACTGGAACGCGTCGCCACTGATTGTCTTTACGTCGTATTAGTTTGAGGACAGGCATGACACGTCGTGCAGGGGTACGCAACGGACTAAATCGAGCCAGTTCTTGCTTGGACAAATCCAGTAAACTTTGTAACATGCCCGATCTTTCTTGGACTTTGATTTTGGGAGAAGGTACTTTGTGAGCAGCAGCCACTGCCACTAAATTGGAGGGTCCTGCCACTGGGGACGTTCTTTTTGGGGTCATCAACGGAGAAGTTCTTGGTGTAATCAACGTCTCCAAGTACTCTTCAGTTCTTGGTGTCATCAACGGAGAAGTTGATGAACGTGAGGCTGCCGGAGAGGTAGTCACCGCCGTGGCAGGTCGTGGTTTGCGAGTGAAAGGTTGCGTCCTGGCCGAAGAAGAAGTGCCTCTCTTGCGACTAGTTTTCTTCTGTGAACTTTTCTTTTTCTGGGGACTTTTTCTCTCTTTCTTTTTCTGGGGGCTTCTTTTCTTTTTCCGGGGTGGTGTCTGGTAAGAGGAGGGTCCCGCCACTGGAGAAGTTCTCCTTGGGGACCTGGTCTTTTTCTTTTTCTTCTTGGGGCTTCGTTGGACTTTTTTCTTGGGTATAACTTTGGGGGCATTAGGATCCCATCTTAAGAGTGAGCGAATGATGACCCCTCCTAGAGTACCGCTCCCTCCAGGTTTCAAAATGATTTGTTTTTTGGTTTGAGTGTCGATGCGGGGATCGGCCAGTTGGACCAAAGCGACTTTGTTTCGATCGAAAAAGCGTTTGGTTTGATGAGGAATCTGAATGATTCCTTGGAGTATTTGACGTGCCGTCACCGTGAACCATCGTAAGACTTCTTTGAGACTAGCTTCTAAGACACGAGCTCGTATTTGTGGATTTTTTTCTCGACTGATGCCATACAAGGCACGAATCAATTTGACGGGAAGATGCGACTGAAGGGACGTCATGTTCACACTGTGTGAGACAGACGAAAAGGGTCTGAGGTTTTTATAGATTTTTTTATGTGGAGTGAAATTAAGTCGAGGACGGAGACGTGTACAGGACAGGCCCTCCGTCTTGGCATCAGTGGTGAAACAAGTGGGTACGAAATCGCAAATCGTCGGGGGTCGTAGGTTTCAAATCGACGAGTAAATAGGCATGTGGCGTTTGAGTGGCATCGTCGTACGCCTGAGTCAGCCAAGGCGTTCCTAACTGTTTGGCTAAGACTTGCACTTGCGATTTATCTCGAGGGCTTTTAAACAAGACCACGTAATGCGCATTGAGACTGATGGTGCGATGGGCTTTACTTTGTTGAAACAAGTTTTGGGTGATGTAAACGACACTGGCATTACGGTGATGCCCTTTGCGCGTGAACCACAGTTTAATTTCTTCTTCGTCTTCTCCTAACATGTCGTCGAAAATGACCAAATGGGTTTGACGGGAGTCAGAGACGATGCCGTCGTCTTCTTTAGGAATGCCTTCCACAAACACGATGGAATCGCCTTGACTTTCTCGCAAGAGGCTGTACGCCGATTGCCACTCTGTAACACCACACGATCCGCTGAGGTGGCCGATCGATCAAATGATGTTTATGTTCGATCAAACGTTTGACGAATTCGGTTTTGCCTGAACCGCTAGGTCCAGCAATGAGCATGTTAAAGGGATGGCGAAGATACAAAGCCTCCCAAGTGGCACGATCTAAGTGTTCGTCGATGACTTTGACAGTAGAGGAAGAGGGAGCAGAGACAGCAGAGGTAGCCATAGTGTGAGAAATGTCACTTGTGACACGAAAACAAACAAGACAAGAGTTTATATACTTTTTTCAGAACACGTTTATTGAATGTTTTAAACATGAATACGAAAGACAAAAATACATAAAAGCCAAAGGCTTAAGTACAAGGATAAAAGGCACATGATAACCATTAACGTGGAATAAACACAAGTGTCTGTACAACATGTTTTGGGTAATGTTCTAACCAGTTCTATAGTAGGGGGTAAGGTCACACAAGTGTCCTCCCGAAAGGGTCTTTCAGGCCTGTCCACGACAGTCCCGTCCTGGGTGACGGGTTCTTCTGGCACCGTCACTAACACGGGTTGAAAAGTAACTTTTTTCCTTGAACAACTCTCGTGCATACTGGGCCACTTCTTGGGTCCAAGCCTCAAAATCCCATTCTTTCCAGGCACGGACATCTGTCCAATGGGGATGTAAGTCACAAGCTACACACACATCGTCATACACGTCTTGGGTAGCTAAAAGTTGACGAATCTTTTTTTCCCGTTGAGGTCGAGAAGTATCCAGATGAAAACGCAAGGCTTTGAGCAAAAGGAGTCTTTCGTGACCATTTAAGGCCATTGAGGTGGTAAGTACTGATCGTAAAGAGTCCACAAGGAATCGGCTGGTAAACGAAATCCCAGAAAACAAGTCACTAAGACACACACCACTTGTCGTCCCAAATTGAATGGATACAGTTCTTGTAATAATCGATGGTAATGATCCACGGTTTGAATATGGTCATTGAGTTCCTTCCACGGAATCTGTTCAATAATATGTGACATAATCCGTGGCATGGCAACTTGATTTTATAGTGTCTTTGTTTCGGAAGCAATAAAGGTAATTTCTAACTAGACATGTTCGTTCTCCAGTAGGGAATTTAAATGTTACATACTGTAACTGAAACGTCAGAGTTTGTCTAGATGTTTCGTCTTTCTCTAAGCAGATTCCATGTAACAAATGTTGGTAATCCTTTAACTCGTCTTCCTCAATACGTTGCAGTAAGTGAATCTCGAAGTAACCAAAATTACGAGCGTCTAGTTCATCATCATTCACAAACTGAAAATGTTCAACAAGGTCTGACTACTGAAAAAATTTCTGACGAATCAGTCCTCTTATACCATTCAGGTACCAGTGGTTAAAGATCTGGTGACGTAACGGATGCAATTGTTCTCTACGTTTCACTTGTATTTTGACCAGTTCTCGGTAAATCCTTTTTCTCAACTCCTCAGGCAAGCCCAAAATGTTCTCTTGTAAAGTATCCATAAGTATATACACTGTTTTTGGAATCCTTGGGTGGTGGCCAAAAGCCTCGTTTACCTTTGTGCCTGATGTAATATCCACTCATAATCAGTCTTCTTATACTTTGGAACACAGCATAATTTAAAAACGGTTCAATAACTTTGCGTTTGCGTTTCACTTGTATTTTGATCAGTTCTCGGTAAATGCGTTCTCTCAACTCCACAGGCAAGGCACGAATGTTCTCTAGCAAAGTATCCATGAATAGGTCATACTAAATCCTCTTTGGTCTGACACAAGAAATGTACTGTTTGCACAAACATGGTTTTACTTCAGTGTCGAATTTAAATCGTTTAGTCACTAATCTACACATTATAATTCGTTCAGAAGTTTCCTCTTTCACTAAGTTGACATTGTGTTCAAGATGTTGGTAATTCGTTAACTCTTCCTCTGGAATTCGATGTAGTAGATACAATCGTCCATAACAAACCAATCCTTTTTAAAACTAGGGGATCGTTGATCAATGTCTGTCCAATGGAACACTTTCAATTGAATCAGTCCTTGTATAGCCTTCAGGTACCAGTGGTTCAAACACCGGTGACGTAACGGATGCAATTGTTCTTTACGTTTCACTTGTATTTTGACCAGTTCTCGGTAAATGCGTTCTCTCAACTCCACAGGCAAAGCACGAATGTTCTCTTGTAAAGTATCCATGAACAGATTATGGTAAGTTACTTCAATGTCTCGGTCCCACTAAGGGTAAGTAATGACAATTCGGTGACCATCGAGCATGTTCTACGTAGGCCGAATCTTGCGGTTCCCAGTAATGAAGTGACACACCGCAACTGAAGCACTTGACTTTATCTCCTTCGCCCAAGTAGAAAAATCCGGCTCTGGCTAATTCTTCGGGGGCTCGGTCCTCCCAGATACTTAGGCCATTTTCCTTTGAACGATTGAAGACGATTTTCAAAGTTGCAGTATTCCGACAAACGCACAGGAAACGAATATTCGTCTTTCACAGGTTCGTTTCGATGAGGGTTGGGTGACATGAACAGGAGTTTGCTCAGGGCTGGATGACATCCGTGGGGGGGGGGTAGACGTAAAGGTGAACATTCCCCTTTAAAACGAAACCCAGTAAAATGTCCAAGAGGACGAGCGGCATCACTTTCGCATCCCTCAGGTTTGACACGCACAGCATCCCTTTCCATTATAGGGGTAGTGACACTAAAGTTCCCATATGCTTTACGGCATCGCTAAGGTCACAACGTACAGCATCGTACCCATCGCAAGGCTCACAATCGCATTCCACTTCCGAAGCCTCACACTTGAATTGTGCCTTTCTAAACAACTTGTTCTGTGTTTCTCTGAAAGTATTCATCTTGTTCGCTCAGTCTTGGTAGTCACAATGAACTATCGATCTTGACCATAGCCCCCTTTTTATACTAGTCGCAATGCAGTCTCCAGCTTGTACATCTTTCCTTTTTTATGTTTTTTATGTCTTGTTCTGGAAGGTACCGTCTCTAAGGTACCGTCAACATTGTACCGTAGTGTGATGGGTGGAAAGGCCATAGAAAGGTAAGGGCAGTGCGGAGACCATCGAGTATGTTCCAGAATAGCTGAATCTTTATAGATACATAGATCCATTCGTAACTTCAGTCCGCAAGCGAAACACTGTACCTCGTATCCCAATCCTGACTCAGGTCCCAAGTAGACAAATCCTGTTCTAGCTAAAACATGCGAAGAAGGTAATCCTTCCCTATCCGTAGACCATTTCTGAAACGTGTCCAATCGACGGGCACAATCACAATAGTCAGGTAAGAAGACTGGAAAATGGTAGGATTTGAACTTGGAGTTTCTATCGGGTTTCTCACTCGATTCTTGCTGTGGCGAAGTCATCCTTCCAGCAGGTGACTATCCTCTTACAACCAATGTTTTATACCAACGTGTCCATACGGTAAGGTGAAATGATTGGGAAGTCGCACTCGCTTCTGGTACACGATTTGATAGACTTTTTCCAAGGGCCGACTGACGATGTGATGAGTGCGTAAACGTACAATCTTGTTCGGTTGATAGGTGGTCACTTTAAAGTTTCCATCCTCTCCGGATTGCAAGGCTTCTTTCAATACCCCAAAGTTGACCACTCGACTGGTACGATAATTCAGAGTCAGTCCTTTCACTTTGCACGTTGTGTGCACTTCTCCTTGTTTGTCCCGGTATTCGTAGCCGTAATTTTTGGGACCGCCACTGACGAAACTTAGAATCTTGTCGTCGGGATGCTCGTCTGTCCAGGCTCCTAAACGGTCTCCTTCGATGTCAGGGTGCTGTTGACTCGGGTGATGGATGTAAATGCAACTGTCCGTGTCAAAGTACAGGACGCGTTCCCCTAACAGTTCTAAGGCTTCGTACAATTTTAAGCGAGCATGAGCTGTCACGTAAGCCGCAATGATGACATTTCCAAAAGGGTCGTCTTGTACAAAGTCCAGATCTTCTTCGTAATTGACCAAGATCAAATCCTCGCGAACGACGTCCACGTGTTTCATGTATTTGGTTTTGTCGTGAATCATCTGAAAGTAGCGGGAAGGTTCTGTCAAATATTCCGTCTTGGGTAAACACGGTCGTTGTGCCATTTTACCCCACAAGCAATTTAACATCACTTTGGCAAACGATCGCCTGCCTTCGTTTTTCTCGATGTGGTCTAAAGTGATGCCTTCTTGTTCATAGTATTTCTCTTTGAATTGTATTTGGTCTTCGGGAGTGTGACACCAGGACGGATAGCCGCTGGCTTCTTGTTTCAGTTTCAAAAAGGCATCCACGTAGTCGGCGAAAATGCCTTTCTGACTGGGATCATCCTTGTGGTATTGTTGTGTCTTGGGAAAGTGGCAAATTTCGTACACTTCTAACAGTTGGTATCCCATGTCCAGAGCTTTGAACAATTCTACGCTGACCCAGGTTCCCGTCAAGGCACGTTCTTCCTGGGTGTGCTGACAAGGTTGGTCTTGGTTGCACGTTTCGGCACAAGTACGGCACAATGGAAACATCAGTTTGCCTTGACAATGGTGAGGTAAGACGGGATGGTATAGGTTCGTGGGAGGCAAAACTTTGCACTTGATCAAGCCTTCGTATTGTCGAATGTTTTTCAGGTCGATCTGTTCCGTTAACAATTGCGGGTGCCCTACAGGAAAGCGACAATATTTGCACACGTAGGGATACAGCGAACACACGTCCAAGTATTTGATTTCTTCTCCTTTCTCTTCGTCGGCTTGGTACAGCAAACAGGTGGCATTGGTCCTTCCTCCGTACAAACTATCCCACGTCTTGTCGATGGGGTCTAAGACCCATTGTGCAAATTCGGCTAGCGTGTTCGGTCCCCGAAAGATTTTTTCACGTCCTCCAGGAATCTTGCTGCAGTGAGGGCAATGACTGAAAATAGGTTCTTGAATGCACTTCTCGCACGCTCGATGAGCCACGCAGAAATTAGGAATGTGAATGCCAGTCTCTTGCATGCATTCGAAATCGAAAAAGATGAAATTGCCCTTCTTCTTGTGACCGTCCTCTTTCTCTGGTGGGAGTTGGTTTTTTTGCACGTAGCATTGGTGTTCCAAGTCCACGATGTGGTGACAAATGTGACATTTTTTCTTTCCTCGACATACGTGTGCCTTGGCATTATTGGTAAGTATGCCTTGTCCACAGGTAGGGCACAATCTCAGCAGTTGACAAGCACATTTCTTCTGTGAACCTTGCGTCTTCAGATGTTGTTGGTAACAGGCAGGGCTGACAAACGTGCGGAGACAAGTTGAACAAGGCACTGGTCCTTCGCTCAGACAGGGTGAAGAGGCCAAACATCCTGAGCATTTCAATCCACAATGCTTGTGTTGCTCTCGATTATTATAACCATTGTCACATTTCTCACAGTAATAACTGTATCCCAGGAATCCGGTGATACTGGTAATGGTATCGAAATGTTCATCGTGATAACAGACATGAATGTATTTTCCGTCCTTAAAGTCTTGGCCTCGAAACAACAGAGGTCCGCGCGCTTCTTGAGGGTGCACTTTCAAGGTGTATCGTGGAGCTAGGGCATCTTGCAATTTTTGCATCTCACGAATACCACAGGGTGTGTCTTTGGATAGGCCAGCTTGTTGCAACAGGAGTTCTGCTTCGTTTCGCTGTTTGGCTCGGTCCGATTGTTGAATAGTTTTCCAGGTTCTTTTCCATTCTGCCGTGTCGTTCTTGTTGGCATAGGTTCGTCCCACCACGATGGCTCGAGCTAAACACATCTGGTCTTGAGGGTTGTGAATTTGGACAAGGCTACGCTTAATGCTGCGAAGCTCGTTCACCAATAACATCTTTTTGCGTCCAGTCCCTTGAGGAGGAGAGACGTGGGTCATGTCCAGTGTGGCTTTACCATCGGTGATGTCAAACTGATCATTAGATTGTTGTACGTGTTGAATCTTGTCCATGACTTTGGAAGCGGTCAATTCTGCAGGGGTGCTAAACTCGATCCAAACAGGGGATTTCAAACTGTCGTGTTGTATGGAAAGTCTCAAGCGATCGTCTTCTTTGGGTTGACATTGTCGCTTGAGTGCGGTGAGCAAAGAATCGCACACCCCAGTGATGAACACTTCTGCTTTCTCTAACGGTGCTTCAGCCTTGAAATCTTTAAACTTCACCGTGTATTTGTAAGCCGTGGTTCTAAATTTTCTAGAGGAGCGCTTTTCCGTCTCTCGAATGGAATAGTATTTTTCAGGGTTGGCTAAGGGTGGTGAACTTGGTTTAGAGGGTTCAGATTCTGGTTCACTCATGTCCTCTTCAAAATCACTGGCATGAATTTGTGCCAAGACTTCAGCTCTGGTACGAGGTGATAGATCACGTTTCTGCCTCTTACTTTCTTCTTCTTCTTTCTTCTCGAATGAATAGGATCGTTTCATCTTGAGTGCAAAACGTCAAATGACTCAAGTGTAAACACCATAGACTAATTTATAGTCATGACAGACCAGCGTATATAAAAGGGTCTGTGTCTTGTCCTTTCACTATTCATTTCACTCTCAAGCCGAGCACAACGATGGAAAAGACTAGCCAAATCGAACGTTTCGTCAGAGCTTTGCGAGGGGTCATTAGAAAATTCTCTTCAGACCAGCCCACGGACTACTCTCCTTCCTTTCGAGATAAAAGTCAAGATACTTGCTATATCTGTCAGAAGAAAGGGCATTGGTCTTCAGAGTGTCCAGACCGTCAAAAAAGAAAAAAAACAGAGGCTAAAAAAGACAAAAGTAAAGATACCTGTTATTATTGTAAAGAAAAAGGACATTGGTCTCCAGATTGCCCAAAAAAGAAACAAGAGGAATCAGAAGAAAAGAGGAATTCTTCAGAAGAAGAGAGGGATTCTTCAGAGGAAGAGAGGGATTCTTCTGAGGAAGAAAGAAGACAGGTAAAGAAAAAGAAACAGGAGAAGAAAAGAAGAAGGGAAGAAAGCGAGGAAGAAGAGGAAAAGAGTGTGACGGTGAAGAAATTCAAAAAACAGAGAGACTAAACAAGGAGACAGAAGAAGTCAATGAACTTTTAATTAAAGTGTTGTGTTGTGAATTGTGAATTGGATTGTAGCAATGGATAAAAGAATAAATTAATGATATAAGGTAAGTGTCTTTGAGTTTTGATTTTAAAATAAGAAGCTACACTCACGCACTCATACAAAGACACGTACTATAGGGGGTAAAATGGGTTGGTTTTTTTCTGAGTTACTGGCAAATTGAAAGGCTATCTCTTTTCGAGAAATGTGGGTGGCCCTGAAAAGGGCCTTTTTATTTTGGTGTAGGGGTGAGTTTAAGCAATCAACTTTAACTGCCTTAAGCCTTTGCCACGGCCAAGGCCTACTTCTGGACTGCGTAATGTTGATGACGATGATGATTGGGTTGAAATCACTAAGGGTGGTACGGTAGGCTTAGTCACAGGGTTGACGTGTTTAGCTCGGGAAGGTCGTATTCTCTTCGGTCGTAATAAAGAAGTCTGATACATTTGTTTCAGACTTCTTAACTCCGTTAAAATGTCCAACAGTACCGTGACCGTTTGATTTTCACCCTCTTGTTTCTTTGCTGCTACTTCTTCTTGCTGTTGTTGCTGTTGTTTTTTTCTTACCTCTTCTTCTTGCTGCTGTTGCTGTAGGAGAAAAGCTTGTTCCGCTTCCTTTTGTCGTTGTATAAATTTCTCCAATTCTTCTTTCTGTCTCTGTCTAAAATTCTCCACTTGCGGTAATGAAGAAGGTAACGAAGGTTCCGGAACAAATTCTTGCGAGTTAAGAAAATCCACAAAATCCCAATTCACCTCTTCTGAAAGTAAGTCCGGGTTTCCTTGGGCGGTCTCCCCTGCTAGTGCACCCCAATGGATCGTTTTCTGAGTTTCCGTCATGTTGAATCGCTGTCGCATAGATTGACTGCACACAAGCGCTAGCAAATCTATATAGACCACGTGACGTCACAGACTGCTCTCTTCGGATTGGATGCGGGCTGACTGAATTTTGTAACGCGTGTTTGGATTGGTCAAACTCAATCCGTTTCAATCCTTCCTCTACCTATAAATAAGCGCAGTTCACTGCATTGATTCACCTGTTCTCGTCGCTTCAAGATGTGGACCACATTCGAATCATCCACCCTTGTGTCTTCCATGATGTTTAGGACGGACATGCTCATGTATGTCCGGTCCAAGTGGACCGTTGTCGACAAGTCAGACACCAGTCTGTGGATACGAAGAATGTACGTAGAAAGACAAGGTTGCCTCAAGAGGACACTGATTTATGGCCCTCGAGTAAGACGCAGCTTGAGGACAAGAAGATGCCGCAGATGCCCTTTATGTTAAGGGTATATTAACATAAACCCAAAGGCCCTTTTCAGGGCCACCCATATTTCTCGAAAAGAAAATGACTTTCAATTGCCTACCCCTTTTTTTTAAATTTAAAAAAAATAATAAAAAATCCCATGTTCAATTCCCCTTGTCCTTAGATAGACCCACATTTTATTCCCCCATGTTCAATTCCCCTTGACGCTAGAGTTGCCCACGATTTTTCTCCATGTTCAATTCCCCTTGACGCTAGAGTTACCCACGATTCTTTTCCATGTTCAATTCCCTTGACGCTATATTTGCCCAGGGGGTGTTTTTAATGCTAAGTCCCATTGACGCTCTAGTGCCCCACTTCACTACTGTTGATTCCATAGACGGATTTATTAATAATTTGGTTGTATACGACGATGTGATGCTAGATAAACAAACAAACCCAGCTAGAATATTTTCTCGAGGTAGACATAAAAACACTGATGTCATTTACGTTACTCAACGATACACACAAATACCAAAAGTGATCAGAGATAACTGTAATATTTTAGTTGTGTTTAACGGAGTGGATACACACACGATGAGAAATATTCATCAAACTTGGTGCAGCGGTGACATGGATATAATTAAATTTAAAAACTTCTTTTCACGAGCGCAAGCTACTCCGCATGGATTTATAACAATAAATTTGCACGATCCTAGAACAACATATCGTGTAGGTCTTGATAAAATATTTGGATGAATAGCAGCAGAGAGGATGTAAATTTAATTAAACAGATATCATTAATATAATGCACAATTGTGCGTGGCTGATTCAAGGAACAACAGATAAATGCAATAAAAGGTGCCATGGAGAATATTGCAGGAGACATAATTATATTTTATCAAAAAATCCTCATGCTGGTTCACGACGCTGTGTTGGATGTGACAACGGCGTTAGAAGATTATATCAGATTTGTGCAAATTTCGGTGGAGATCGATATAGAAGTCTGATGGCGTATTACAGAAAAAGAAAATAAATAAACCCCAAAATAGAAAAACCACCAACAGAGATAGAGTATTATTTAAAATTTAAAGATCCTCAAGATTACTCTGATAATTTCCAGGATTATTCAGAATAACATAGCAGCAGAGAGGGTGGTGACCGCATCCCTTGTTTGTTTGGGTCAAACAATGATGCGGTAATGGTAGTTACCTCTATGAAAGGTCACTATTATTTTTTTTTTGTGGACAAAAACGTACGTGACGGATTAAGTGGTCTATTCACCCTCTCTGCTGCTCGCCCAGCCAAGCGCTGTTTTGTTGGTATAGTTTATGAAATAGCTGAACTTACCCGTCACCCCTTACCTACTGAACTAGCTGAACTTACCCGCTACCCTATACAACAACCCAACTTTCCCTTAATTGTCGCTATACAGCCCCAATATTCTCCATGTTCAATTCCTCATTGTCGCTAAACAGAGCCAGGGTGTGCTAAAAAGTGTTGTCGCTAAACAGCCCCAGGGGGTCTATAATGTATTTTCCCATTGTCGCTAAACAGCCCCACAATACTACTATTATTCTATGTTTAAATTTTTAATGTGTTTAAGATGTATGTTCTAAGTTGCATCTTTACATCTGCAAATAGTTCTTTCTAAATTCGATATGCGTGTTATTGGAATACCGCCATTTCATATCTTTAAATTTGATGTGCATATTGTCAATATCACACACGTCAACATTCTACAGTCGTCATTCCATTTCTAAGCATACCTTGCAATCTGACAGTTTATTTGATAATATATTAATTACCAAAAATACATAACATCGAAGAAGTTATAATGTAGCACAGTGAAAGTTACAACTAAGACGTTAGCACAATGCACGTTGCAATATTGTAATCAACGCCATATATTGTCATAATTGGGGCATTGCGGTAATGACCCATTATCACAACAGACCGAGCTTTTAGATTAATCACTAAAGAGGCAGAACTGAACAGGGTCCAATGTAATTGCAGATTTTAAGCATGGATGCAGGGCCGGATTAAGGTCTTTGGGGGCCCTGGGCACAGCCGACATAGGGGCCCATAGCTATCTTGTCTTGTATGGTTACAGTACTATTAACAACACTGTCTGCGAAATCAGAAGATAATATACGGGAACCTTTGAGCTTCTGGGGCCCTGCCTTTTAAATCAGACGATAATATACGGGGCCCCTTGAGGCTCGGGGGCCCTGGGCACGTTGTCCATTTTGCCCTATGGATAATCAGGCCCTGAATGGATGATATAGCCACTGAGCCTCTATTCCACCAACCAACATTGGTTAACTTGTATCGATCAAACGAGAGAGAGAGAGAGAGAGCATCAGCAGCAGAGAGGGTGAACAGACCATAGAATTCCGACAAAACAAATAAAACAAACAAATAAATCATCTCGTAGAAAGGTCAAGATTTTACAAATGAACTTTTCCTTGAGATGTTTTATTTCTGTAATGGACGATTGTACTAATAAAACCTCAGTTCGAAATAGTATCTGAAAAAATAAAGTACTCTACGTGTTTATTTATTTCTTGTTTATTTTTTTGACGACCAACGTTGGTAGGTACCCTCTCTGCTGCTCCTCTTCTGCTGATATTAATTAAATTATTATGTTATAATAAAATGATACATCCAGAATCTCATACTGCAAGAACAGCACGAGAACGATTAGAATCAATTAAAAAATTTCTTCCTGTCAGAGACTCATTTAGAAAAAATCTGCAAGCGCAGCAAGAAGCAAAAGTTGAGTATGAAGAGGACACTAAAAAACTGTTTAAGCCCGTCACTGCAGCTACTGAGAAAGTTGCAACTGTCATCAAAGAAGATCTTCTTCCGGTATCAGAAAAAATAGCAAGAAGAACTAAACAGGCAAAGAAGATTTTACGAGACCTTCCAACTGACATAGCTGCAGCTCAACCTCCATCTGTTGGTGAGGAAATACTTGAAGGTATTGGAGAACTTCGTACTGAAGTCGCCGATGTGAGAAAAAAACTTGCATCTAAATCCAAATCAGCAGGAGAGAACTTAAAATTAATTGCAAAATTTAAAGAAGGAGTTGTTGAGGAAATTAGAAATATTGAAGGAGAGAAATTACCTGAGATGATATCAAAAAATATATCTAATAAATCTAATTTTTTAAACCCCCTTTATGGAAAAACAAATGATGATGATTTCATTAAATGGATATATCGCGTATATTACAATAAAAAACAAGCTAGAGGTCAAGAATTTAAAAGATTTAATGAAGAAGTAAATAGACTTAGAGGGAGACGGGAACAACTAGGACAAGGAGAGTCCTCCCAGTATCGGCTTCCTCCACCTCTGCAACAAATAGAACAACAGCAATCTTCTTCGCCGCAGCAAAGGTTGAAGTCGGAAATTAAAAAGGCTAAAGAGTCACTTAAATCATACTCCTCGAAGAAAATTCCTTCACCTTTACGTAAAATTTCTGCACCGGATATAACATTTACACCGATAGATTCACCACATGGATTTCGAGAAGGTGACTCACCCCCGGCCACCACTGAAGTACTTACTCCGGTAATGCAACCACCAGTATTTAAAACACCTCAAGATGAACCTAAAACAGGATATGGTTTATGTCCTGATAATATCATCAATGATGTGTCACGGTTAGAAGTTCTCATAGGAGGAAAACGTGCCGGAAATAATTCACCAGAAATAACCAATGAAGCAGCTGATATTTGTCGGCAACTATTTCAAGGTGGTATCATGGATATCGGCGTTTACCGAGAACTTATTGATGAGCTCGTTGATGACTAGTTGTTAGATAAATGGTAAATAAAATAAGATGATTGTGCATGATAATCATCGTAAACCCACACAGGTTAGAGCGGTAAACTCACGATTACCAATCTATAGTGTTATTTACGGAAATGGACTTGGTGATGTCATTCGGGGATTATTCACGAGGATAGCTCCAAAAGTAGCACCTGTTGCAAAACAATTATCGATGAAGGCTATTGATATTGTTCGTGATAAAGCTCCTGGTGCAATTGTCAATGTTGCTGGTAAGGCGTTCTCGGCGATCAAAGAAAGATTAGCACGATTATTGCGACGAAAACAACAATCACCGGTGAAACTGGCAAGTACTGAGGTGATGCCCGCAGACGTAAGTAAAATAATAAATCAGGCTGCAAATCAAAAACTAGCGGCGATATCTGAAGAAGCAGAAAAAAATATAACAGCAAATTTAATAGCAGGAAGTGGTCTTCGTCGACGATGATCATCATTTGGAAAAATGGTAACTATAATAAAAATGTTCAGGCGCGAATCAGACCCAGTATTTGATATGGAGGCACCTGTCCTTAAGTACGAGTCAGTACGTGATTATCAATTTTATTCTTATGACGCAAGACTACCAAATCAGCGAGGGAGAATCGAATTACAGGTTCATGATACAAGTAGATATTTCTTGCCCGCTGAGGCGTTTATTGAAGTAGAAGGTAGACTTGTAACGAATGTTGTAGTTAATACGCCATATGCTGCTAATTTGCGTGTTGGTTTTGTCAACAACGGGATCATGGCATTATTTAGTGGCGCCACATACATGATTGATGGAAAAAATATTGAATCAGTTCAGAATGATGTCGACGTTGCTACAACAATAATTGGTCTGGCGAGATATTCTGACGACTTTACAAGATCAGCTGGTCCAACAATGATGTTTGCTAAGGATATTACCAACAACGCTGATCATGTTCAATATACCAAAGTACTAGCACCACAAAATACTGCAGTTAATCCACAACCAGCTGATTTTGAGCACGCAGACAGACCAGGTGCTGATTTTGATATTATAAAAAGTGTTAATGCGACTTACAACCTGGGATTTGCAACACGCCGGGCGGCGCTGTCGGGAGATAATAGAAATTTTTCGTGTGCAATTCCATTATCTCACATCTTTGGATTCTGCAGAAATGTTAGAAAGGTCATCTTTGGAGCTAAACACACAATTGTGCTCGTAAGAAAAGGTGATGATAATGATGCAATCTGGCGAGGTGCTGGTGTTGCTGATGGTAAAGTAAATATATCAAAACTTTCATTGTGGATGCCAGTAATGACTCCATCTATTACTGAGGAACAAAAATTACTATCTTTTATGGATCAAGGAGGTAAATCATTGCTATCATGGTTAACAGTAACCACAGATGCTGCTCAAAGCAATATTAATGGTTTATTTACATGGCATATAGCATCACAACAGGGTGTTTCTGCACCACGACATATTTTTATTGCATTGCAAAATATTAACCGGATAAATGATCAAGAACAATCACATATGATATTTGATAACCTTGGAGTTAATGAAGTTTCCTTACGGATAAATGGACATCAAGAACCATCCGAGGATATATTGTTAAATTTTGATCAAAATCATGTAGCGCGCGCATATCATCGTTTAATGTCATTCATGGGACGTGATCAAAATATAGATACCGGTTTGCAAATATCACAATTAGATTTTACAGGTCTATATCCGATTTATTATTTTTCACTAGAACATCTTGATTTATCCAAACAATCTGTTGTTGATATACACTTTCGAGCTCATGTTACTAACCCACCAGCTGGTGGTGCCTTTTACAGAGCGATCGCGGTCATACTTAGCGACAAAGCCATGTTACTTGAAGGTGGTAGTGGTCGAATGAGGGCCGTTGATGCACCGGTGGAAAATATTTAATTGTGTTATTTAGAAAAATATATTTTATATAAAAATGTCGTACAGTCATGTTAATGTTACTCTGACCCCGGGTCAGGTAAAAAAGCTTCAATCAAAAACCGCCAACAAATGCGGAACTAAAATATCACTAAAACGAGATCATATTAGTGGTGGTCCAAACAAATTATCGCTGACAAATAATCAGATTAAACATTTCAATAAAGCCCTAGAATCAAAAACTGGAGTTCAATTCCATCTCTCCCCGAGCGCTATCAAAGACATGGTTAAAACGGGTGGTATATTCCCACTACTTGCGGCCATTCCGGCATTAATAGCTGCAGCTGCTCCCGCCGTAGCAAAAGCGGCCGCGTTAGGTGCTGTTGGAACAGCTGCTGGAATGGCACTAAAGAAGGCAACAGGGCGAGGATACAAAAAAAAGGGACGCGGCTTAAGATTACCGGGATCTCGTTGGGGGAGAGGCCTAAGGCTTCCAGGATCACTTCGTTAGACGTTCCAGCATCAAATTTTGATTTACTTAATGCCGCTAAAAAATTAAAAATATCTGCCTTTAGAGGTGTTTTTATGCGAGATCAATTACCGAAACAACCAAAGAAACTAGAAACAGGTATTATTAATCTCGATGAACGTTCTGGACCTGGTACTCATTGGGTATCATACGCGGTTGATCCGCGTGGAATTGTTTATTTTGATTCGTACGGGTTAGCTCCACCTGTTGAATTTATCAAGTATGTCGCACCACTCCACGCAACAACCAGAGGTTCCAAAGTTTGGTATTCAACGCTACCCACACAAACAATGACAGATCCACCAATATGTGGCCGTGAAGTAATTAATGTACTCGACGCTATATCAAAATCATCCAGGCCGCCACATAAAGTCGTGCACGATTATACAAGCAACCGATTTGTTGCGCGTAAAGCATTTTAAACAACGGGTCTTATTATAATGGTTGACATTTACGGAAGATCTTCACGCGTTAAGAAAAAGCCCGGCGACGTTGATCTGTCAAAGTATGCGACTAAAGATGACCTCGCTGATATTATGAACCTTGCTGGAGTTGACCCAGATGAAGTTGTTATTTTTCAGGATCGATTTGGTAAACTAAAAACCAGCAATATCAAATGGAATGATATAGTTCGACGAGTACTTGGTGCAGTTACAGATAATATTCCCGTGTTTACTGACGGTGGTAGAATCAGAGATTCAAGTATGTCACTTAAAACCATCAGAGATGAAATTGCAAAAAGTGTTGCTAATCGTGTAAGAAACACCGGTGACACAATGACAGGTGAACTTAGCACGAACGGGAACAAAATAGTAGCTGTAACAGCTCCAAAATCTGACAACGACGTCGCAAACAAACTATACGTCGACGACGTAGACAGTAAACTATCCACGCTGCGGGCCGAATATGATGTTCACGTAACCGGTTTTATAAGGCTTCGAAGAAATTTTCAAAAAATCGATGATGCCATAAATAAGTTCTTTGGAACTCCTTCCGTCATTGACATGAAACTCGTTGATATCAAAACTGACCTAGACACGATCAAACAAACACAGCAAGACATCGTAGCGGGAATTCCTGAGATTGTCAACAAAACAAATTTGATTAAAATTTCAGCTGCAATAACTCCCGGGCATATCACAAACATCGTATGCACGGTATCATCGGGATTTGCAACATGGTCGCAGCAAAATAACACTATCAAATATACCGCAACAGTCACTGGCGTGTACAGGCTGTCCGTGTTCAGTGCTGCAAAATTTGAAATATTTACAACGTTTCCATGGCGTCATTCCACAGACAGGTTTTCCGGGGTTGTATCTGTTGTATTAAATAGCGGAACCGAAGAAATATTTATTCTGGAAGCAGCTGATAAGAAATTAACCGCAACATCCTTCTGGTGGTGTTTGGAATTTGTAGCTGAAACACCTCAATTGGTTACTGCATAAAAATATATATGGACGGTGCACAATACAGATACAATCAAGCAAGTGAATGGCAGGCGGCGCTAAAAGATCAAGTCGATCAATATGCAGTAAAAGTAAAAAAATATCGACGACGATTGGTTATCGTTGATGTGATTGTTTATTCAGTATCCGCTGTTGTTGCTGGAACCGGTGTAATATTATCAGCGTTGACAACGATGGCACCAGTAGCTGTAACTATTTGTATTTCAGCAGCAACAACTATTGCAGGTGTGCTTAATATCATCACAAAAAAAATATGTACTTGTACGAACGAAAAGTTATCCGATTACAAAATAAAATTACATACAGCGACGGTAGCATACTCGAAATTATCCTCGTTGTTATCAGCGAGTCTCAGTGATGGAATTATATCTGATTTCGAATTTTCAATGATAACCAAAATATACGACGAAGGTATCGGTATTAAAGATACAAGTATCAATAATGACAGAATTACTTCAGCAGATCGTGACCAACACAACTCCGCCAAAGATAACGATGATCTCGGTAAGTTCAATTAATCCTGAATTTAGTGTTAATTTTCCTACTGCAATTCCAGTAAAAGAAATAGCACTAGCACAATTACGAGTATATTACAGCTGGCCAAATATCAGATCAAAATCAATTAATGGTACACCAGCAAATAATTCGCTTGTATTTGCTAACAACAAACCCGATGAAACACCTGACTGGGTTGTTGTTGGAATACCAACCGGCAGTTACGAGATTGAAGAGATCAGTGAGGAATTTGCGCGTAGAATAAAATCAATAACGGGAAAAGAATCAAAAATATCAATTAATGTTCATGAACCCACCCTGTCCTCGACGATTGAAATAAACTCGCCTGATTATGCCGTTGATATTTATAAATCTTCAATCAGATCCGTGCTAGGATGGCCTGAAATTCCCAGGGTGTATGAAGGACCACCAGAACCGAAAAAGTCTGATTATGTCACAGATAGGCAATCATATCATGAAATTAATCCATCATACGGGGAAAAACTACGTATTTTTAAAAATAAATTAATGTTTAGCCATTTTATCTTTCACGACGATATTGAGGCATGGATTTTTGTAAGTCGGGAGGGGGAAACAGGA
This sequence comes from Sinohyriopsis cumingii, assembly GCA_028554795.2. Lineage (NCBI taxonomy): Eukaryota > Metazoa > Mollusca > Bivalvia > Unionida > Unionidae > Sinohyriopsis > Sinohyriopsis cumingii. The sequence goes on from CM068836.1 coordinate 13,247,581, forward strand.
CATGTTTTTGGTCTTCATCGAAATGATATTATTAAATATTTTCAGGAAATCAATCAAGAATGTAAAAAACAACTAGATCAACTGAATCAATATTTTAACGAACATATGTTTGACATATCAGCGTCATCGCGTGAAAAAATCATCACGCGTGTGGAAATATTAAATCAGCTTATATCAGATATGGAATATTTTAATAACCGAATAGTTCAAGCGATGGTTAGTTTAGAATCATTTAAAAAATTTGATGCATATAAATGGTTAGAAAAATATAAATTAACAGAAGCCGATGTACCAAATTTTAAATTTCCCGGGTATAGTGTAACTGAGTTAAGAAAATCTGTCAGTGATGTCATTGATGAGTTTTTTCCTAAAATACTCCATGCATGGAGAAAACTGCCACCACCTTCAACCGTTCTCAGATATGATAATGATCCACATGGCGGCGGAAGACACGTATCTCCGGGGATCGTTAATATAACACCGACGGTCGCGGTCAATCTGGTTTGTGACGTAATCGATGGCAGCTATCAAATAGATCTCGGAAGATCAAATCAGGCTCAACAAGGATACATCCTGTACACGTTCACACCACAAGTTCCCCCTGGAAGTTTAATCGTGCAAGAACCAACTAATCCCGTGTATTTGCGGTGTCACAATAATATGTTAACACGAATCAATTTTAAACTCACAGACCACCTTAATCGCTTAATTGACATACGTGAAGAAGAACTTGTAATAAATCTGTATGTAAAGTCGTAAGACTTTTGTCGTAAGACTTTTATCGTAGATCTTTATGTAATGGAGGGTTTACCAACTCACCCATCAGAGTTATAAATAAATAATAATTCAGAAATAAAATAATAATTCAGAAATAAATAATTTGTAAAATGAAGAAAATTGTACAATTTTATGTTTTTGATGGGGTAAATGGTACTCAAATTAAGAAATTTGTACAATTTTGTAAATTTGATGGGGTAAATGGTACTCAAATTAAGAAATTTGTACAATTTTATGCTTTTGATGGGGTAAATGGTAGTCAAAATTAAGAAATTTGTACAATTTTGTTAAATTTCAGTAAAAATAAATAAATTAATTCAGAAATAAATAAATAATAATTCAGAAATAAAATAATAATTCAGAAATAAATAATTTGTAAAATTAAGAAATTTGTACAATTTTATGCTTTTGATGGGGTAAATGGTAGTCAAAATTAAGAAATTTGTACAATTTTATGTTTTTGATGGGGTAAATGGTAGTCAAATTAAGAAATTTGTACAATTTTATGTTTTTGATGGGGTAAATGGTAGTCAAAATTAAGAAATTTGTACAATTTTGTTAAATTTCAGTAAAAAAAACCAAATTAATTCAGTCAATAAATAAAATTAATTTATAATAAATAAAATTTATAATAAATAAAATTTATTAGGAACAATTTGACAAGGTTAGAACTTTCTTGATTTTGACTACCAATACACGTGGTCAGCGTTGACATGGACCCCAGTTACCAAAACTTTCATTTTCATTATCACCAGTAACGAAGTTACTTTGGATCGTTTCACCAGTAACGAAGTTACTTTGGATCGTTTCACCAGTAACGAAGTTACTTTCTGACATTATTTTTCTTAATAGTCTTATACGAGTACTAATCGTTTTCTTTGCCTCATAGTCGTGGGATAATAACGATTTAATTCTTTCTACGGCGGCAGAGAGAGGAACGAACTCCTTCACATGATCATCTTCTACGATAGCTAGCGACTGAAACATTGCCGCCTGAATCCGTTTCATGAGCCTGTATTCAGATGATAGTGTGTGTGTCCCCTGGGTTTTATGTTCTTGTAAAATCTCAAAATCAGAAACTATTTTTTCAGGATTAAGTTCATCAGATATATTAATTCCATCTTTTTTCAATTTTTTAATAGCAACAATTACATCATTGATATTTTCATGGTTCATTTTATAATATATGAATCTTTAAAATAAAAAAAAAATATCCCTAGAACACTTATCGAGTGTTTAGCGAGTTCGTCGGGATGTTTCAGGGACAGCACAAACATATAACTTAACTAAGGACAGTACAAACATGTACGCTCAGCAAAAACCCACCCACAATAATTAATCCAGTGGGTGATACGAAAATATGTATCAACCACAAGTCAATATTGTGGTTGGGATTTTGCTGAGCGGGGGGTTTTTGCGGTTCCCCCCACTATTATAAAAATCGCAATTATGCGTACACCACCGACAAATTGTCAGCCATGGGGGTTTGATCCTGGACCGCGAGCGTCACAGTCCAATACCATACTGATTGAGCTATCAAACCTTGTTACGAACATATGTTTTGGAAGTTAATATATAGTTAGCTATATAGCTAATGAACCAATATTTACAGTAAACAGCGGTTTCTGAATAATAACAGTTTCTGAATAATAACAGTTTCTGAATAATAACAGTTTCTGTATTTATAACAGTTTCTGAATAATAACAGTTTCTGTATTTATAACAGTTTCTGAATAATAACAGTTTCTGAATAATAACAGTTTCTGTATTTATAACAGTTTCTGAATAATAACAGTTTCTGTATTTATAAACAGTTTCTGAATAATAACAGTTTCTGTATTTATAAACAGTTTCTGAATAATAACAGTTTCTGTATTTATAACAGTTTCTGAATAATAACAGTTTCTGAATAACAACAGTTTCTGTATTTATAACAGCGGTTTTCCTAAGCAGACTGAGAATCAATAATAACAGTGGCATGAACACACACCTGCAGGTCGATTACCATGACAACGGTTTCTGTTCTACACACAGCTTCCTACGGATCAATAACATTGTCATGATCTCTCGTAATGTTGTATGATGGGGAAATATTTAAAAAACATAAATAATACTTCTACGAGTAATTAATTACGATGTAATTAGTTACGATGTAATTAGTTAAACTGACTAATTACGATCATAAAAAATCAAAAATCTACGAAGAAAACTATATATTACAAAGTAATCTCCCTTTTATATAATCAAAAATTCAGTAGTGTATGGAGGACCTACTGTGACATAAATTAAAAAAATTAATTCAATGTGGTGATGATAGTTAATAATGTGGTGATGATAGTTATTGATACTGAAAGATGATTTTCTGCTTATATTTTTTCGAGAAAGTAGATCTGGTTATATTTTCTGCGACGTATTTTACCACACGCGAGTTAATATCAAAATATGTCGCAGCCGCGTTCATAGACTGAAATATAATTTCTTTGCCAGTTTCTATGTTTGTGGAAATTACCGCCCTCTTTCCGATTGTCTTACATCTTCCTGTATTACCACGTGTATTATTCTCGCTGTATGTGACAACACGAAGGTTGGATAAATTATTGTTTTGAGTATCCCCGTCAATATGATCAATAACAAGACCGTCTTTGATCAAACCCTTGTGACACTCGTATGTAAATCTATGACATAGATAATGTTTCTTTCCCCCCTCGCATGTGAACCTTAGATAACCATGATTATTAATACAACCAACTTGTCTCTTCAACTTGCAGTGTCTGATGATACCATTAATATTTGATTCATAGTTTGTTATGACAGGATGTGGGACAAATATATTTTGCTCCATTATAATAATATTATGCGTTTAAATCATTGTTTGTCTGAAATCTTGATATATAATCCCTCACGGATTTTATAGCGTTTTCACCGCTATTATTTTTTTTGTCATAATATCTTTTAAGTTCTCTGAACCGTTTCCCGCCGCACTTTCCACATAATTCTGTTTTTCCTCGCACTCCAATACCACACCGTAGACATGGTATTGGTCCTAGACTTCCTCGTCGTATGTTTTGTGAGTGCATCCAACAAAATTCCTTTCTACAGGATTTGTTGCATCGATTTACCGAGCCGATCATCAACCATCTGCATTGGGACATTGTATATATATATATAATTTTCTTTATTTAAATATTTGTTTTAATTATATGAACGAGTTTGAGAGATTATCCCAAACTAGGCCTGTTAAATATAAATTCAGCCTTGACAGATTATCTTCTGACTTGCCAGTGCGAGATTTGGTTGATCCGAAAAATAAAAGTTTGATCTCGAAAATTCACGACGCCAAGAAAGAATTTTACACGGATGGTGCATCTCATACATGGTCAACGTTCAAGATCATACGCACTGACGGAGTCAAGGAAGCTGTCACGGACGCCACAATGAACGACAAGCGAGCGGCAACTATCATTAACTACATCGCTGAATACGAGGACAATCAAAAATATTTCTTCAGAGTAAAATTTATTGTATTAACAGAAACAGATAGTTGGATTATCCGTGACAAATATGATCCTGTCCTTGGTAATAATAAAACTATCATATTAAGTAAAAATTCCAGACCGGGTCTACTGACGGGTATTGACAAATCGTATTATGAGCGAGCATATCCTGTAACGGCGGTTATTTATGGAATCTATGAGATAAATAAAAAACCCAACGTTGATAAACTAGCGCCGATGAAATTTTCAAGGTTAAATTGTGTGGCTGAACGAGTAATAGAACACTTTACAAACGCGATGCGTGGAAATGGATTAACTGATTTAAGGCGTGAAAAAATAAACTCGTGGGCTGATTCAGTTAAGGATACCGGTGCTACAATAAAAGATGTTGCTGAGTTAGGAAAAATATTAAAATTTCCAATAACTGTGGCGACAATAACGGGAGAAGTACTGTACCAGTCGAAATATAAATCGAAGGGAGCTCCAATAAATATTATCGATCATAACGCGCACGCATGGACTAACGCAGTAACAATATTTCCACGTGATCGAACTGTTAGATTTTACCCCACAGATAGTATGTTTGATTTTATCAACGAAATAAGTAAAACCGATCCTGTATCGGTATGGTTATTTAAAAGTAATGAGGAGGGTGAATTTGATCAGTTTGTCAAACCGAACGGTGAAATATATCGCACAGAATCCCTCCATGACGAGATGAAAAATCTTGCGACGTTTTTACAGTGCAAGCACGCGGAAAATACTGACAAATTACTAACTAATTGTTTTACCGTTCCATCTGTTGCGGCTCATTTCGCCAGAGAAAGAAATTCATGGAAACCAACACGATTTGATTTACTCGAGGACGTACGCGCAAGTTGCGTCGAATATGGACATGGCGGATTATGGAATACCAAATACAATTACAATGATGTTATTTCGGTTGATATGGTTGCATGTTATCCAGGAAGTTTTCTGGGATACGGAGATTGTTCTGTGTACTTTGAAAGATTTGGTCACCCTACAAACGAGATGACGCGAGTGGCAATTAATGGACCATTACCTGATTTTGATCTGACTGGATTCGCCTGTATTGAATCGTTCGAGTTTAACGAAAATCTTCACAAGATTTGTTATGTTTGGTTTGGCAGACATTTTTGTGAAAAACGTTGGGCACCTATAGTTTTGTTGCGATATATGCTAGATTGTATGATACTGACATCGTTGGTGGTCAGTGAGGCAATTATATCATATCATGCACAGACCAAAGTTTGGTTGCCCATGTCAGATTCTGAAGTTATTAGCGAGTTTAAGGATGTTTCCGAAGATGATATTCCTAATAAACTCAAAACCGCAAAAGATCTCGGTAGAAAAATTATAGGTAAATTTACTCAAGGTGGTGCATATGATTATAAAAGACATCACGCACGATTAATTTTAGATGATGCCGAGTACGATTTTATAATCGCTGACACAACAGCGAAAAATATATTTGTAAATCGAGAAAGTGTTTATTTATCCGACGAAACAAAATTGGGTACGATCGTTAGTTACATAAATGACGTATCCCCACAATATACTCATCTAAGATCTTCCATGTTGGCTTATGTTTCTATAAATTTATTATCGATGATTAATAGATTTCCTGAGACCGCAGTCAGAGTCGCAACGGATTCGTTTTATATTTCAAGTAAATATTTAGAACCTGTTATGAAATTTACAAGTAATGATGAACGATGGGGTTCGTGGAGAATAAAAAAGGAACTATTACACAATTATACAGAATCAGCAGATGTTCCAATGAGAGATTTTTATCGCGAGAGTAATAAAATATCAGAAATGTCGAAAGCACCATCGTTGAGTGATCCAATAACCAGATATAAGACAGTATATCTCAATGGACCTGGTGGATGCGGCAAAACAACTCGAACGATTAATGTTTTTAGAAATTCAGATATAATCGTGCTGACACCCACACATAGACTCGCACGTGAGATGAAACAGCGGCAAGTACAATCGTGCACGTATCATAGTTTCTTTCGGTGGCGCGGAGATACATGGACTCCTGAACGGATGGGAGAAAAATATATACCTAAAATAATTATTTGGGATGAGATATGCACGGTCTCATTGGATACATTAAAAAAGTTTCTTGATTGGTTGTTGACAAAAAATACCGCCATAATAATGTGTGGCGATCATGGTCAACCGCCGCCTTTTGTTGGACCATCTCCACATGATTGGTTAAAAAATTTCGTTGATTATTACGAAGAAATAGATGATGATCATAGAGCTCTTGATGCAAATTTGAGGGAGTTTAAAAAATTAATCAGATTACAATCAAACAAAATTCAGTGTGAAATAATACGTGGAGTGATCTCAGAGACATCAATGAGTGATTTTTTTAAATTATGGAGACCCACCGATTTGATCGTAGCAAGTAGAAAAATAATCAGAGACGCTTTACAACAGCAGTTATTTCAACTACATAAAGAAAAATATTCAGAACTACCCGTACCGTTGTGTTATAGACCATCAGATACACGAAAACAGAATATTAATGTTGATATTCCAGGGCAGACTGAGAATCAAAATCTCGTATTAAATGATATTGTCGCCGTTGATATCAGTGTGGTCGAAGATGCAATACACGCTGACAAATCTCCATGGGTGTTGGGATACGCTATGACAATCCACTCGTCTCAGGGATTAACTATTTCTGATACACGAGTCTGGATTGTAGACGATCGCATCGAGTGGTCAAATTTAGTTTATTTGGCGGTATCGAGGGTCAGAAATATATCTCAATTACGTAGAATTATAATTCCTGAAATCGTTGATAAATTTAACATCATCGATGATGATATAATAAGAAAAAAATTAATCGGATACAAACAATCTGATAAAAAAAATAAACGTGACTTTGATCTTGATGTTGAATTTATTATTGAGTTAAAACAGCAGCAGAACAATCATTGCATCAGTTGTAATTGTATAATGTTATGGCGGTATTCGAGTAATGATTCAAGACAATTTACCGTAGATAGAAAAGATAATAGTCGCGGTCATACACGAGAAAATACCATGTTAACCTGTCTTGAGTGTAATCGACGTCGGGGTGCTGGCACTAGTGCTAGTTAAGTGATCGAAATCACCGGAGTGATTTTGGTGGTAGTTGTGTATCCGCGGAAATTATTTGTAGTTGTTCACGTGTAAATCCACGTTGAGGAGCGGCCGAATCTAATCTGTAGATTGCAGGTCTGGAAACGCCTACATTTCTTCCAGTGGATCTTGTCACGGTAGATATTTTGTGTGTGGTAACACTCCAAATAGGATAGGTTGCTCTCGCTTTACCACCTTCAAGTTCACCAGGCTCATATAAATATCTGACTGTGACATCACCTAATATTTTTTGTTTTCCAACATCTTTTCGTTGTGTTGGTATATTTATTTTTGTGACCGCGCTAATGGGTTTCATGTTGGTTGTTCGTGTGATCTCATTATTTAATGCAGCTATCACGCCTGGTAATCTTGCAACCCATTCGCGAGATCTTTTATCCTGAATAAATTCCCTCGCGTATTGATATCCAAATAACCGTTCAGCAAGTGTTCGATTAAATCGCTCAACAATTGCTTGATCACGGTGAATTGCAGTATGACCTCGTCGTATTTTGGTATTATGTTGTTTCATCAGCGATGATACTGGACCAAGAAATTCCTTACCAGGATCAACCTGTAGTAGCTGTGGCCATCGCAGACCACCTCGTGGTCCGAGTCCTCGTTGATAAATTCGTTCAAACGCATCGGCTACTTCAGATGATGTTTTCGCTGATAGCGGCTCTGCTTCTTTATATCTACTTGCAACATCAACTATGGTTAACGCGTATTTGTACGTTTTTCCACGCACAGTATCATGCGGTAAAAACAGAATATCAGCTTGATGAACTTCATTAGGAACACTGACATCGAAATACGCGTACTGAATTTGTTTAGGACGTGGTAGATAAATTTGCCATATTAGAGTCGAGTACCAGGACCGCAATAATTATATCCTGGTAGATGTTTTTCCCCACTGTATTTAGCCCATGGAGTACCTGGAAACTTTGACATCAAATTAGCAATATCACCACCGCGCCTATTAGGTAAAAACGAAAATTTCTTTCTACCGCATATAGAACATTTTCCACCGTACGCTATTTTTTTATTTTTTGTTATAACTGTGGCTAAATCAGTGGTTGGAGTTTTAACTCTACAGCGTAAACAATATAAATTCATGTTATAATATATATGGATATAATTGATTTCTCAGCAACTCGGCAACGAGAGCCAGTTAAGCATCATCCTGCGCTACCGAACTCCATCAGAATGATTATCATAGGACCATCTGGATCGGGTAAGACGCAATTATTACTTAATCTGATAATGAGATGGCTGAAATGGGATAAGTTGTATTTAGTAGCACCATCCGTTGATGATCAACGATGTTATGATGTACTTAAAGATTTCAATGAAAACGCGCGATTACTGGATGAGGATAATGATGTTATAGAGTTTATAACCGATATTGATGAAGCACCATCCGTAGATTCCATAGACGGATTTATTAATAATTTAGTTGTATACGACGATGTGATGCTAGATAAACAATCAAATCCAGCCAGAATATTTTCCCGAGGTAGACACAAAAATACAGACGTGATCTATGTTACTCAACGATATACACAAATTCCGAAGGTGATCAGAGACAACTGCAACATTTTAGTTGTGTTTAATGGCGTAGACACACACACGCTGCGAAATATTCATCAAACTTGGTGTGGTGGTGACATGGATATAATTAAATTCAAAAATTTCTTCTCACGAGCGCAAGCTACTCCGCATGGATTTATAACAATAAATTTACATGATCCAAGAACAAGATATCGTGTGGGTATTGATAAAATATATGGGTAACAGGGGTGATGATAAAATTAAATTTAATTAAACAGATATCATTAATATAATGAACAAGTGTGCGTGGCTGCGTCAAGGAACAACAGATAAATGTAATAAAAAAATGCCGTGGAGAATATTGCAAGAAACATAATTATCTTTTATAAAGAAAAACCTTCATGCTGGTCCACGAAGTTGTGTTGGTTGTAACAACGGTGTTAGAGGATTATATCAGATTTGCAAAAATTGCGGTGGAGATCGATATCGAAGTTTGATGAACTATTACAGAAAAAGAAAGAACATAAATCCAAAAATAGAAAAACCACCATCAGAACTTGAATATTACTTGAAACATAGAACAAATTCCGAAGATTCAGATGAAGATGAAACAGATGAGGAAAAACGACAGCGAGAACGCGTTGAAAAATATTCATCAAACTTGGTATGGTGGTAAATTAATAGCAGCAGAGAGGGTACCTACCAACGTTGGTCGTCAAAAAAATAAACAAAAAATAAATAAACACGTAGAGTACTTTATTTTTTCAGATACTATTTCGAACTGAGGTTTTATTAGTACAATCGTCCATTACAGAAATAAAACATCTCAAGGAAAAGTTCATTTGTAAAATCTTGACCTTTCTACGAGATGATTTATTTGTTTGTTTTATTTGTTTTGTCGGAATTCTATAGTCTGTTCACCCTCTCTGCTGCTGCATCCAACATTTGTAACACTTGGTTTTAACATTTCTAAAAAGAACTGAATTTGTAAAAGATTAAAAAGGGTATACGCGTATTCTCAGGAATGTAAGAATTATTCAGAGCTTATCGAAGACGGCGAACTACATCAACTCTGTTGTCTGAATAAAAGCGACTCTCCCACGCGATTGGCGCCGTGCCAGTTAAGAAACACCCGTTTCGTTTAGAACACACAGAAGATGGCTGTCTTTACGGACCACATGGCCACAATCATAGGGGCTAGTATAGTCGCTTACAATTTAACTTTCAGTCATACGTATACCCACCATGTCGGTCAATTCTGCGCGTCGGGTAATTCTGCGCAACGATACGTCATTTCTGTCAACACTGGATCACGTGTTGTTTTTGGTCGAATATCCAGTTTGTGTCAATAAAGAACGATCGTTTTTTTATTAAGGAAGTGATAGTCATAAAGTGCACAAAAATATCCCACATTTCTACCCTAATTGCATATTTAAAAAAATGTGATTTCTAAATGTTAACATGAAGACCCACTCCATGACCTTCTGGAACCTGTAGCCCATAAAATCCTATTTACTATGTATCTTTTAAAATCATGAAAATAAATATATTATTTAAAAGATGGAAATGTATACCTAAAAAAAATCTGCATCTTAATCCAAGTTTGCAAGAAGTTGTCCCACACGTTCAAAATCGTCTGCTACCCAACGTGTCAACTTGCCGCAAGAACGAGATTCTCAAGAAATTCCCCGGCTTATAGTCTGTTTCTAAATTCTTTAGTATTTTTTCCCCCTATAAGCAAGACGTTGTAAACACAGTAATTCGTATTCATTGTTGCTTCTCTTCCACATAATAGCTTTTTTTTAAATCTCATAAAATGTTGAACTTTACTGAAAAATTTACAAGATCGGTTTAGTTTGCTTAATATCTCTTGCCATTCATTGGCATTGTTACATTGAATTTATCTAGCGTTAAACCCGACCTATTACTCGACTGAACTGCTGACAGAAACAGTCCAAAGTAATGTATTTCATTTCTAATGCCCGATGGATAAACATTACATCTTTTCAAAGATGTACGCAGAATAGGCCGACCTATCGCGAGTCATGAAAACACGGGGGTTTGTATCCCGTGTGTCCAAAATTAATATTATTTTGAACAGAATATTCTTGTGAAAATTGCCTCTTTTCAAATGGTAAGCATTGCATTATTTTATTTTCGTCAATCGGTCTAATTCGGTATGCGTTTCGCTTCAATATTGGTGATGGAAACTTTAGGTGTGCAGAAATGCCAAACAACATTGTAGCATGAAAAAATACTGTAAGTAATAATTTATACTATATATATGACTGAGTAAGTGTTATTTTATACTGTATGTATGACTAAGTGTTATTTTATACTGTATGTATGACTGATAGTTAAATTGTAAGCAACGATACAAGCCTATGTGGCCACAATCAGGTCAGAAATTATAAACTGATCAAATAACGAGCTTTTAACATTTTTTTATTTATTTTATTTTTTTTAATTATTTTTTAAAATATTTTTTTGTTGCATTTTGTTGCAACCTTGTTGCTTTTCGTTTTTATAACTGGATTCAGCAGACTCAGTTGTATGTATGATGATTTCGTTTCAGTTTGTGAAACCACTGGTTACAGAGAACAAAGAAAAGTTATGTGTAAATGGAACTATTGCCCAGACTGAATTCTCGACTAACTGAGTTCTTCCTAATTTATTTTTCTTGAATTATCGGTTTCTCGACTAAGAGCGATCAGGGTCTCTACCTGATACGGATGTATGAGCGTTTTTATATAAAGCGTCTTGTGGATTCAGATCAATCGAACACAGTTGTGCGAGTGAAGGCGTCCATGACCATTTATGTTTGTATCTAGGTAAAGCTGATACTTTTTCAGTAGTTGTTCATTTCATAAAATGAAAAACTAATTGTAATTTGTATGTAGATCTTTTATGTGTAAAATACAGAGCTATCATTCTATGCCCAAACAAATTTTGTCTTGTTGAGTCTGCAAGTAAGCTGTAAACAATGACCATGAAGATGCTCGTGTGAAAAGTACGCATCTTCCAATGGGAAGAAAATAATAAAAGCGTATACATGTATCTTTCATTTTATTGTTTAATGCAGCCAAGGAATTTAGGGTTTCACTAATATATACAATGATTAAAACGAGATCAGTATACGACCTAGTCCGATAGTGTTAGACGCCAAATGTGTGATATTCCTGAAAATTTGACTTCGCTTTCCGACGTTAATCGACCAAAGTAAACGCTACACAGCACTGTTATATTGGCAGTAGAATGGCAATCTAAAAAATACAAATATCAGGGGAAGCATCTTACACTGTAGGACTATTTACAAGCGCGAGTTCAGTTTATGTGCATGCATAAAGTGAGTAACAAGGTATGCAGAGAACTCGTCCCATGGAGAAGTCGCCCCAGAGTGGTTGGAGAAGTCACCCCAAAACTTGTCACCCAGATAACATTTTTTAACAGAATTAAATCATCTTTTATGTGATTCATATTTAGATTATTATATATGCGTGATCACAAAAGAGATATTAACTGGTAATTATAAAAAGCAATATCATAGTAATATTTAAAAGGACGAAATTAAGTCTTTATATAATCAAATGAATGATGACAGTATAGTGATTAAAAAGGATGATAAGTCTAAAACTATTATCATTATGAATCATGATGATTATGTTAAAGAAGTTGAACATCAATTAAATGATGAAAAATACTATAAACATATTATTGAAGCCCCGCCAGTAGAAATTAAATAAAAAATTTCAATATGCATTAATGAGGTCACTAAAAATAATAATTCCATATATGAGGAATTTGATACTTTCCCTCTTAACATATGTACACCTCAATTCTACATATTACCCAAAACTCAAAAATCCTGACCATAATTTGCCTTTAAATTTTCCAGGACGACCCATTATGTCGGGTTGTAATTCATATACTGATAACCTATCCAAATTTATTGATAGTGTTTTACAACCTTTAATGAAATAACTACATACATTAAAGCTACAACTACTTTCATTAAAAAGTTGAAGTCTATTCCACAGCTATCTGATAATTTCAATCCTGGTATCATTAGATGTAACATCACTATATACCAACATTCTGCATGCAGATGGTATTGAAGCATGTAAATATTTTCTTGATAACAATCCTAATAATAGCACACTATCTAGTGAAGATATTTGTAAAATAATAAAACTTTCTTGGAAAAATATTTTCAATTTAAAAATTTGAATTGCATACAAATAATGGGTATTAATATGGCTGCGACATCTCAGAATTACTATATATGATCCTTGGGGCGACTTCTCCAGGCGAAGTGGGGCAACGTCTCCGACCACCATGGGGCAACTTCTCCTGACACCTGGGATGAGTTCTCCCAGGGTGAGTTGTCCGCTATTCAAGTAACAAGGCTAGACAGTTTTGAAATTTGGTTATGTTAAGGTGGTCTCTCCTTTGGCTGATCTTTCAACTCACTCTTTATGAGATACCAAGTTTAGGCCTTATTTTGAGGTAGTATCAGAACAGTATAATATGCTTAAGTTATGTTTCTGTGCTAATACTAATGGGTTCCTTTTTAGATAATTTGACACATTTGTGTTTGCTATTTGTCCTTGGAACATTAGGCATGTGAGAGAGGAAGATGAAAACATGGAGATCCTATGTCCCAAGGCTGAGCTCTCACTTCTCTGTTAAATTAGTATGGAATAAAATATTTGTTATCACTCATAGTTGTTGGTGTATCCTGTCCTACAGTATAAGACGTCCACCCTGATGTTTATGTTGTATGGTCAACAATAGCGTTGTGTAGTGTGTTTCTCACTTGACTGATTGGGGAAACATGAGGCCATACATGTATTTTCAAAAGTATCTCACACACCTGGCTGCCCATATTGACACTTTTCCACAGATTAAAGTCAGATTGATATATTTGGCTATACTTTCTCTGATTTCATTTTCCTGGATGAATCAAATTCTGAAACAAGCAAGTGGACAAACATTTTCAATTTCTGTTGAAATAAATTTCAGTCAGTTGAAATGCAATGGTGGTTGATGAGTGCCAGAGTTGGTTGCAGTTGGAGTATGTTTCTTTAACAAAATAAGTAAAAACATTATAATGTTGGTGAAAGCAGTTATGTAGCTTCATTTTGTTAAAGAAACTTGTCCCTCCTTTAACTGACATTGGGATTCCTTGGCTACCATCACATTTCAGCTAACTAATGTGGGCTGCCAAGTGTGTAAGATATTCCTGAAAATTTGTCCCCAAGTTCCTGTCTGTTGATATGCTACACAATGCCATTTATTTTAGAAGTTAGACATCAACCTATTCAACATGAATAATCAGCGTGAAAATCTTTCATTGTATGACTAGGGTGTATCAGGTGCTTGAAATCATCATGACCCTACCACAAATGTCAAACGCATTGACTGAAACTTTCTCTAAACATTGTTCTCAAGAGAACTGTTTTGAAAACTTCACTTATCCGAAATATGAAGAAGAAAAAAATGCAGTGAATTCAAAATCTGAATCTTGTGGAAGCTAACAATAAACCTTTTGCTTGCCAAGAGCTGCAAGCCACTCAGTAAGACCAGATAATATTCATTATTGACTTCCGAAAAGCCAGATACATACATGTATCTCAATACACTACTAAACGTTTTCAATAAAATTTGGAAAACTGGCAGCTTCATGGCAAGAAGTAAAGTGTCTGAATCAAAACCTGAAAAAGGATTTTACCGAGACTTCAAACTGTAGCTCCCTATCAATGACAAGGTGTATTTCCAAAACAGTGGAACAAAATGATAAATGACAGACTCCTCTGGTATTGTGTCTTGAATTCAATAACCTACTATCAGATGTTTTGTGTGTGTGATCTTGTAAAAATGCACATGAATTTAGCCAATTTGTTACAAGAATTTTAACTAACTGCAGATCCAGGTAAACTATGTAGCAAAAGTAGATGTATGTTTTTCATTTGGTTTTCTATAATGATGGCATGCAATATATAGATTACTCTTTTTATGCTCAGACTGTGCTTTTTTGCCACTCATATTAGTGATATATTTATGCTAATACCTCTGAGGGCGTTGGCATGTATGTACTTAAAACAAAGCAGTTCACGTTCACATTTAATATAGGGTCCCTTTGATTGGGTAACCGATTATTAGGAAGAATGGGTACCTGGTTGACCTTTCCTAATTTTGTTTACATCTTTAATTATAAGTAATCTAGATGTCCTGTAAAGCATAATCTATGTAACAAACATGTAGACCCAGCCCCAAGTGGTGTTAGTACTACCCTAGTGGTGTTTATTATTATTGATAATTAGAGGGGACTGATGGATACTTATCATTTTGCAAATAATTAAATAGATGAAACAAGCAAGATTCTCAGTAGATGCATTCCCTTATGGTTTGATGTTTGGAATTTGAATGTGACCCATTTCTGATGCATGAAAATATCAGACCATGGATTTTTATGATGCTTGTTGATTTGGGTCTGAGAATCAGTCTTAATTACCCTTGATTTGCCTCACTCAGACACAAATCAATCAGTCTTAATTACCCTTGATTTGCTTCACTCAGACCCAAATCAATCAGTCTTAATTACCTTTGATTTGCCAACCACTCAGGTGGCATAGTTGTTGGAGTGTTTACCTTGGATGTGGGAGGTTGTGGGCTTGAACCCTGGCTGTGTGAAGACTTATAAAATTAGTCATTGCTAGAATTAGAATTTGTTGTACTTATATAACCCACCCCTAGATATTAATGGGCAAAGACCCAACTGGATGAGTTTCTTGAAAAGGACCCTTCACAGTGCAGCACTTGATGATAGATTGATTTGGTCTCCAACTCACACGTGATCGTTGCGACAATGTTCAGCACATGAAAGAACTTTCTGATGCAGTAAATGTGACATATTTTTAATTTCTTGAAAGAAGTTAACATTTACTCTAAAATATAGTTTTTGTGCAGTTCTATTTCCTTTGAGTATTTTTAACCAAACTTTTTTGCTGTAAATCACCCTGATTTATCTTTTATTATCTAATTACCCTTTATACACATGATTTACATCCCCCATTAATCAGGATCCTTTATATATTTTTACCATATCATCATTTTTTAAAATGTTTTATATATTTTTTGGGGTAATAAATCCATTTGATGCATACTGTTTTACCAGTCCATATAACGTTTTTATGGTGCCATATAGCCTTATAGTGCTAATGTGCTGTAAAATCTACAATCAATAAGTCATGCTAAGTTTGTATGGAGTATAAATTGGAGGAAATAATTACCTGACATGTTTTATTGACAGATCAAATCAGAGTAACAAAGTCACCAATCATGACACTCATCCTTGATAAAACTGGAAATGCCTTGTTCATGTTGTCTGATGCATTAGTTTGAACACAAGTTTTTTAATATTGGACAAATGATGCTGATATACCATCAAATATAAATGAAGATATAAAAAGTAGTGAAACCTTTAAACAACTGTTTGGACAGAAAGCGTCCTGCTGACTGAGATTTTCACAGCAAACTGTTCCTGCATTTGGCTGTTAGGCAGATTTCATACCTGTAGGCCTTATGTTACGGTTAGCACAGATGTTTGTCTACACGTGCATTTGAGTGTTGATGTTAGGTATTAGTGATTCATGACTTTTCACAAATCCCAGGGGCCAGATTTGTTAGTCCCAGGTACATTCATAAATAAAACTTGCCTAGTTTTTATGTTAAGTATTTACAGTTGTGGTCTAATTAATAGGATCATTTTGATATTTCATACAGTGTACACCTATTTTTCTGAACATGATTCAGAATTAACATTTTATGCATATTATTATGTTTTTGTTTTTGTGGAGTTTATTGCCATTTTGCACCACATAATATAGACCTCCCACTTATCCTAATATACTCATGATCATCGAGAATTTTTATTTACAAATGGGAAAATCCTGATTTCTTGACTTTTTAAAGTGCCTAAAATGTTAAAAAATATGTACCTTTTAATTTACGATAGCGGTGCAGTGAGAGCAAAAGTGATGCAGAAATTCTGTGAGGAATACACTATAGTCATAGCATGAAATTCTTTCATTTTTCCATTTTCATATTTTATGCTGATATTTAGTGTTTTAATTGAATTAACATTTTTAATTGAATTAACACTAAATATCAGCATAAATGATGAAAATGGAAAAATAATAATTTTTCATGGTATGATTGTATCATACATTTTTAAGTTAACTATAAAGACACTGGATATATCAATTCCAATCCTTAGTAAAGTTTTTGTAAATATATGGTTACAAACACTGATTCTTATATTTTGTCTCCAAATCACAATTTCTTTTCTTCTTTGGCATCCAGACAAGCATTCTCTCATACCACATTGATAAAGTGATCAAGTCCAGACTTGGACCCATGCTGACATAGGTGACATGCAAGTGATATGTAAAGGCAAGTGCCTTAGACCACTCAGCCACAAAAGGCCCCTTACACATATTAAGACTATAAGTGTAGAGATGTTACAGTGACATTATTTGATGAGAACAAATACTGAAGCGTTAACTTGGATGGCATATGTTAGTCCCATGGTTCTGTGACTGATTACATTCATTACATTAATTTCCACTATTTCTACGTATTCATTATGTTATGACAATTATTAAAAGAACTGTTGCATTTCTTCATTCCACTGAATCCAACTAATCTAACATGGTTTTTGTATAATATACCATAGATTCTCGTTTATAACTTGAGTCAAATTGCAAACAACAAATATCCTGATCTGATGTAGCATATGTACCTGCAGTTCTGGGTCTCTGATTTTTTCTTCTACTGGTTTCTCCTATCAAACTGCATTGACCCTGATCTATTGGCACATAATGCAACAGATCTGGGTCTGTGCATTTTGCAGTTAGACTCCACTTATAAGCGAGTATATATGATGCTCTTTGCAAGACTTGTTTTGCTTGGCCAAATTAATTATTTGATGTCTAAATTTGACCAGTTTTAATTTGATTTATCTGTTATATTTATTTCTAGGCATTGTTTGAGTTGCCTGTAGAAAGTGAAACACAAGATGGGTCAGCATTCGGATGTGACACTTGACATCCAAAGGGCTGTTCTTTCCCTTTGTATGGAAACATATGCACCAGGAACTGAAGTGGAAATTGATGGAATCATTTGCATGTTGGAAACTCAGTCCAAAGAATACAAAGTAGTCAAAATACACAAAACCTTTGTCATGTCAGATTTCTCCGTGAGCACAAGTACAAGAACATTCCAGGATGATATTGTAGCAAGGAGTAACAGTAATGCAAGGGATGATGAAAGGATTGCCAAAAGCTTTTCAAGAATGCCACAGGATACTCAACATCGAAGGGCAGATCTGACAGAATTGCCATATCACGAGAGTGAGAAATCAGATAGAGGAAAAGAAATGAGCAGGGGTACCCAAAACCAAAGAAACAGGATATTGAATTTAAGACCAGATGATCGAAAGGGTCTAGAAAATTACAGTTACACAATGATGCACCCGTTGCACATGGACACTGGTAGTGGAGCAAAATCTTCCAAGATGGAAGTCTCAAGTAGGAAATTATTCCAGAATTCAAGTTTTTCTCCTTCCAATAATAGAAATATAAAAAATCACCCGAATCAAAATAGGACTGATAAAAGTTATCAAGCTCGAGAGGTTTCAAAGGATTTACTAGTTGTTGTAAACCAGGAGGCTGAAAATTTACGACAGAAGTCTCTTACCACTCATGGCATTGATTCAGCAGAGACCTTGGGACCTGAAACATCAGAAATTATATTATCACAAAATACAGATCATGCATCAGAAAGTACGGATAAAGGATGCAGTCCATCAGGAAAAATGTTAGCCATGAATATATCAGATACAAATGGGCAGGATATAAAAATGCATGCTTCCTTTGCCAATAAGAGTTTTGTTAATGACGAACTAACGAAGACAGATGATGTTAATGATGATGATGATTGTATTTTTATTAAATCTGAACCAGTTCGAGCATCTGAATGTGATAGAAGCTATGTTGAAATGGCAGAGGCTAGGAAAACTGATCCTAGTTCAGAGAAAAGTGAAGATCTGTCACCAAAAAATGTTTCCAGAACTCTTTGGCAGCAACCTGATGGCTCGCTAATTCCATGCTCTTTTGGAACAGTTGATATGTGTAAAGATACGTCAGGTATGGTTCTCACTACTTCTGTCAGGTCAGACACAACCAGAACAGCGGTACTTGAATCACTTGCTACTTCTTGCAGTCAGGGAACTTCTCAGGAAGCAGAGGCAACGCCTACAGAAGAACAAACTCACATATCTTATGACAGAGATAAAATCCTCCATAGTGGTGCATTTGATGACAGCATTGTTTCTCAAACAATTATGTATACAGAAATGCAAAATGATGGTATTCTTGGAGTAGTGAGTAAAATTGATCCATCATTTTTTTCACCAGTAAGACGAGGCAGGAAACCATGTCCTACTGCACCATTTTCATGTGAACGATGTGGATTTAGGTTTGCTCACAGATCCACGCTTCATCGTCACGTCAAATTTAACTGTGGCTCAGCACGCGTGGCTTGTGACATATGTGGCAAACATCTGCAGCGCCGACCTGATGCTATGAGGCTTCACAAGAGTCAGGTCCATGGGATAACAGAGTAATGTATACTCAGATGAACTTGTTTCAACATAGTCCGTGTATGATGAAAAACAATACATTATTTATATGTCTGATTTATTTTATCTGTCAATTAGATCTTTCTTTCATTGATGTATGTAACATGGTCACATGACTGGACATTCAGAGCAAAGTTTAGATGGCAGAAATGTCAGTATTTACTCAAATTTAGCAAAATTAATAATTCATAATTCTCTGATGGGTTGAAATAAAGCTAACACCTCGTTTGGGAATTTGATTAAAGATGTGTGAAACTTTTCCACATTTTTGAACATTTCTTTATTTATTACTGCCTTTCACTTGTCCTATATCATTTTGTGATGTGGTTAAGAAACATTGTGTTGTCATCTAGGTCAGTCATAAAAGCTTGAAGCTAAAAACCTCTAAGCTTAATTTATTTGCTTTTCCAGTGAAATATTCCAGTAAATTAGACCCTAAACCTCTCATGCTTATTTTGATTATTTAGAAGTCTTATTCCAACCTGAAGGAAAATTCTTACTATATGAGCTAATTCAGACTTCCAGTGTTTGGTAGAAGTGCTAATGTCAAAAATACAATCTATCATATTTGTGTAAGGCTAGCCTTTTTACCACATGGATAAATTATAGAATGGTTCAGTTTGTTTTAATGTTCATTTGGGCCAATAAGCAGCCTAAAATCGGTAACTCTTGGCAAAAGCGGAGTTTTCCAAGTGAATTCCACCATTCTGTTGAGATTAGGGGTTGCTTTTGTTTCATTAAAATGTTCCTTCTAGAGTAAGCTTGGATAGAGATTAGTTATTAACCTTGGAGTATTTTCCCGTCTGCTGCTATTTGTTATCTTATTCTATAATGTGTCTTTACAAAGTATTTTAGTGGTGATCTGATGCAGCTATGTAAGAACCATGCTTAAAAAATTATTTTTTAGGATTACAGCCAAAACAGTTGGAACTATTGCTGTAGATGTTTGGATCATCATCATCAGTAGCTTTAGTTTCCTGTGATAACGTGTTTTGAGAAGCTATTGTATAAGACTTGTGATCTTGACTAACAACATGCTACAGTAGCTCCATCTAGGAGTATTATTGGTACAAGTTATTAGCTTAGTATTGCAGTATTATATACCATATATATTTGCGTATAAGCCTGTTCGCGTATGAACTGACCCCCCCCCCACTGAATAGGTATCAACACTAAAAAGCGCATGAACCATGTATAAACCGACCCACAACTCCATGACATCACATGGTAAGTTCTAAATGCATTTATTTAGGCAAACTTATCCTAACAAAAATTATTAAAAAGATATGGTATAAACTTGTTTGAAAAGTAATTTATTTAATTTTCTGCTTTCTTGTTTCATCCTAATTTAGATTTGTGTATAACTTGATCAAATGATGACAATAAGTTAGCAATTGCGAGTTGCTGTAACACTACCTCTCCCTTTTTTTTGTTTGTTTATGCATTATTGCATTGGACATTTTATATCAGTGTACCAGTAATTATGCTTTAATTTGCCTTGAAATTGGAAATACCTAACTTATTAAAATGTGATCCCAGTATGACAACACAACGAACAACAATACGGTTTGATTCAGTGCTCGCAATAAGGCAACAGAACATATTTATATATGGCACCACGATATGTACATTGTTTGTTTAAACATGCGCTGAATGAATTACATTCCGCAGAATAAAGTACATCCCTTGGAGTCAAATCATGGGCACCACTGTACTAAACTTTAATGATATCTCCAAAGTACAATGATGAAGTTTCAGAAATAATGCTTTGAAAATTATGCTAATACCGTAAAAGCTGAGTTGTTGTTTGCTTTGATGTAAGCGACCTTACAGCATACCTGTCAACCACTCCGGTAGCCTAGTGGTTAGAGCGTCTGTCTCGGATGCATGAGGTCCTGGGTTCGATCCCCAGCCGAGTCATACCTAAGACTTACAAAAATGGTACTAACAGCTGCCTTGCTTGGTGTTCAGCATTAAGAGGTTAGTGTTAGGACTGTTCGGCCTGGTGTCAGGATAGCCCCAGTGCTAGACATCACTATAAACTGCCACACTGCAGACATCGTAGCGATATGACTGAAAAATTGTTAAAGGTATGTTAAAAATCCAAATCACATCATATCAACTCTCATGCCAGGAGGGGAAAAAAATCTCCAGATTTTTAGGTCGTTCCACGCCCACCTCCTGATTTCATAATATCTCCTGATTTTTGCAGAGAACTCCCAATTATTACATTATGTCTTTGATTTTCATTTATCCTTAAAAAGAAAAGTCCTACATTAATAGATATATTGTATGCAATCCATGGAAACCATGTTCTGTTATATCACCTGTGAATATTGTTGCGATGAAATAATTACTAGAAAGATTCGTTTCTTTAGTGAATAAAATGTTAAGTTAAACATTGCTCACATAAATTTGATTTTTTTTACCTCTACAAGAATACAAAAATCAGAAAATAAACGAGAACAAAAAAATCAACCACAACAATAAAACTGTCAACAATTGATTGCAATCCCAAGAATGATAATAATGTGGACTTTAGCGCCTAATCTTTAGAAGCTCTAAGCGCTTTACAACATTAGACAACACCTATAACATAAAAAAACATATATAATGATATGATTACAAAAAACAAACATGAAATTAGAAAACATTAAAACATGCTGAAAATATTTAAGGTAGGAAACATAATTAGGTCTTAAATTTGTTCTTGTAGTCGAAATAAGTGAGTTTTAAGAGCACTCTTGAATGGGGTCTCTGTGTCTTTGTGCCTAAGTTCAGTGGGCAATTTGTTCCATGTTGCTCGGCCCTGGTATGCAAAAGAACATTGTCCATATGGCTTCGTTTTCATAGTGGGAATAATGAGTATACGATTGTCAGAAGAGGAGCATAAGTTTGCTGGTGTGTACACATGGGTGAGGTAGGATATGTAAATTGGACTGGAATCTGTCAGTGAAATGTAGCACAGAGAACAAATTTTGTGTTTGATACTGGATTTAGATAGCCAGTGTAGGATACAGAGCAGCAGGGAGGTGTGCTCTGATTGTAGTACTCTAATAAGGATGATCTGAGCAGCTGTGTTTTGAAGTTTCTCAAGTAGATATTGAGATGAACCAGACAGAATTGAGTTACAATAGTCCAATCTTGAATGTACTAATGAACACACAAGTGTTTTACTGGCATCAACTGAAAGGTATTTGTGAATGGTGCTGATGTGTCTCAGCTCAAGATATGCAGCCTTGCATATGTTCATGACCTTGTTTGTGCAGTGTGAGAGTACTGTCCAGTGTAACACCACGTACTGTGTGAATTTTATGTTGGTGTTGCAGATATTTATTGTTTGAGGTAAAGGATGGGAATGAGAAAGTCTTTGTGTTGTGATCAGAAAGGCCTCAGTTTTATCATCATTCATCAGCAGCTTGTTACATGTCATCCATGATTTCACATCAGAAATGCACCTCTCTACACCTTGGATGGTAGCATCAACTTCAGTTGGGTGGCTAGATTGGTATATTTGGGTGATCACTATGAATGCTGCAACTCTATATGCTATAGTGCAAATTCCTACCAAAGAAACTTACACGAATTAACACCTGGCATTTTTATACCATATATACAAACATTTATTACCATAGTTAAATTAAAAGATGGAATGAAAATGCATGCAGCATATATGTCCGTAAAAAAACTAATTCAGACTAAATATGTTTATAGTAAACAATTATACTAAATGCCTTACAAGTTGACAATAAGGAAAAAATGTATGATATGCAGCAAGGGGAAAATAGTTGCCACATGTACGGTACTGTGAGGCTGCCTTTTTAGGTTCCTTTAGTTCACCAAAATTGGGAATCCTTTATTTGCCAGTCTGTTGCTGGTGCATGCATAACACACAGTAGTGTAGAACATGGTTTCTTTGAATTATGATGGAGGACCAGTCGTTTTCACAAAATAGTTGCATTGATAAACAGGATTAACTTTTAATTAGTCATGCTGGGTTTCTTGCTTGTTTATTTAAGACTAACCTTTAGCTGTTGTGCAGTTTGGCCACAGCTGACCTGAATATGAAAATAGGGCATGTCCTGGGGGAAAATAAGGGGCGTCACATGGAAAAACAGAGCATCCTTTACAAATTTCACACATATTGGACCCATAAAATTGGTCAATATTCAGTGCAAACATGGTTTTAAAAATGCCACAAAAACCTCCCAATTTTAGGTCCCAATCTCCCAATTTTTTTATCCAGTCTGCCTACTTGGATTTTAAAAAGTTTACAGATATGCCTTACAACCCGTTGTACAAAACTACGGTAATCATGCTAATATTATGGAATGAAAGCCAATTACACATCAATGTACATGTACTGGTATAGTTGCCGGTCAAAATTCCCTCTTAACACAAGCCATCTTCAGAGTTTTAATGATTAACTGGCCTATATTGCTGTCACAAACCAAAAGACAAATCAGGCCAACTATCAACAAAGGAGATGCAGAAATGTTCAAGCTTTTCATTGTGTGGAAAGTTATGACGTTGTTCAGCCAAAACACAAAACTAAAAGTAGATTCATGATGATCATAGTTGATTATAACTAGACTTTTAGACTTTATTATTACCACTCTTCATGAACATGTAAATTATGCTGGTTATGTGCCTTGTACAATTAAACATGCGTACATTTTCATAAATATTTCCTCAGTTTGTAGGATCACTTATAT
Organism: Sinohyriopsis cumingii; assembly: GCA_028554795.2. NCBI lineage: Eukaryota > Metazoa > Mollusca > Bivalvia > Unionida > Unionidae > Sinohyriopsis > Sinohyriopsis cumingii. The sequence goes on from CM068836.1 coordinate 13,271,979, forward strand.
CATTGAAAATGAGTAACTTGTGAGCGTGTGATTCAGTGTAAATGAAACAGTTATTATGGACTAGTTGAAACGTTATCTGGAAGAATGCAGTTCGGTCGAAACAATGAATAAAGCAAAATCTGCATCTAATATGTTTGGGAATAAATAAGGATTTAAGTGACGCTATGCATGCTTTGCACTTTGTAAGTACTGTACATTATAGTTCAGCCTGGTCTCCTGGGTAAACTCAACTGGCCTGCGAATTATCAAGTCTTTATTTACCTTTATTTAATTTTGTGTTGGAGAAATCAGAAAATATGCACATGCAAAATAATAACAAATTCAATCATAGTGCTTTATAACAGTTTAATAAGTGTAGGAACACCGAAAATGATTTTGTTTTTACATGCACATGTCTTAGGACAATGAAAAAATTATTTTTTCATGTCTCAAGATTTACAGCTCTTACAGTAGTCATCAACAAAATGACTTAAAACTGTCAAGTTTAGACATTGACATGCGGATAAGCACACACATACCCCCCTTCTTCCAGATTTTTTTTTTTCTCCTAAATTGTTTGGCTTATATGTGAGTATATACGGTACTCACTTATAGGTTGAGAACAGAGATCCTGATCTGCCATAGTATAATGTGCCTGCAGACTATGTGTTGTTTGTTCTACTGATTGCTTCTAACAAACTGCACAGAACCAGATTGGCCCATGCATTATGATATGACAGATATGGGTTTATGCAGTTTGCAGTTGGACTTGACTTACAAGTGAGTTTAAATGGCATGTTTGCAGCTTTTTAAAGGTTGATTTATTAGTTAATAATATTATATATCCATCCAAATCCATTCCCCTCAACCACAGGCTCCTCAACAAGAGGTTGGATCTAAACAGATTACATACAGATAACTTAATGGCACATTGAGAAGTACTTTTCCCTTGGCAGTGTTGTTCAAGACATAGGAAAGGAGGATGGTGTAAAAGTCATTTAAACAATATGTTCGGCAGCACTTTTTATTTTGTCTTTATGTAATTACAGTTCATATATATTCTTGAATTCATTAACACATTAACCCCTAGCGACGACTTTACAGGGCAGGAGGTAGTAACCTACTGCCGAGCTCTGTAGCATCATGGTCATGCATGATACACTAAAGTGTGTGGTATTATAGAAAGGTAGACAGATGTAGCTCTACAATGATACCAAATAATCTGGAATATCTAGTTGCACTACAAAATACAGATAGAAAAACTTAATTTTTTGGACCCGACTTTTTTTTACCCAAAATTCGCCCGTGATCGGAATCCGATTTTGTGTCAGGATTTTAGACTTTTTGGTCTCAAATCTAAGGCAAACTGGTATGAACTGCAAACAAACAGATGAGCCTTTGCAGAAAGTAGGATAAGATGGGCATTTGGAATAAAGAGTGGTCTCCATATGAAAATAATGTCTCCGTTTAGCCAAAAAAAGAAGAAAAAAGAGAACTCCAACTTTTACCCTTCTGCTCATGCACGAGTCAAATAGCCAACGAAAAATGATGTTTCTAACACAACTAGGCAGTATGTTATTGAAAGATTACCAGGGATTTGGTGTTTTCGAGTCTATTCAGAAATAGCTTTCAAAATGTGTTTCCTACTCGATTTTCAGGGGAAAGTGTAAAAAAGCTACAGGGGTTAATGTGTTAATAAACAGATTTATGAAATTTGTGCAGTTACTAATTGAAAATGCATGGAAAACTCGTTGCAACAATCTCTCAGCACACCCGCAGTCTTTGAGGAGGTTGATATCCCAAATTATCAACGTTCTAGACTATTGTTGTGTTAAAGAGTATTTTGTTCCTGTTCACAGAATGTTGTCACTGGTCAAGGCCCTTCAGAACGAGTCAAATCTAGACTGCTGAATAAGCAAGGCTGATACTAAGATGTACATACCTCAGGTCATTCTGTCTGTACTGAACGGTGAGGCAAACAATTTTAGGTAATGTAGAAATGTATCAGCCAATGTGAAGAATTAAAACCAAAAAATCTAGACTTTTATCACAGTAGATATGCATCATGTATAAAAATGATGCAATATTCAAACATTCTCAGTAAGGTGTTTATAATAATGAGTTTCCAGTAGCTTAGATTTTGCTAACTTGGATCATTTATATAATCATATTTATTTCTAGTACTGCCCTCCAACTAAAATATTTCCTCAAATTATGATTCAGGAGTTTTTACTCTTGATTCTTACAATTGCTCAGTAATACTCTTGATGGCACATATATTTACCTGTTGGTTTCAAAGGAAGAAAAGTCGGAGGGCATATACCTTTGATCAAATAGCCTCAACCGTATAGATCTGGGGATCTGATCAGGGTCTGCAGAGAGCATGTCATGGCTGCTCCATTTGTACAGCAATTGTACATTAATGATTAAATTAAAATCAAATTATTAAAGAAACGGTTTAAAATGTTACTTTATTTTTTGGTCTTTCTACATTCATAATTTTCTTCTCATGATGTTGTAAGACAAAGGTGTATATTGGAACATGATACAGTGTGATCTCGCTATAACATGGTAGTTGGGAGCCATAGAACCTGACCGTATTATAGACTGAACCATGTTATAAGCAACCAGGTCAGTTAGGTGAAGAAAATGATGCATGTAACCCCAAAAATGTGTGGTGGGGGGTTAGGTAATAAATGCGGGCCGTAATATATGTGTTTCATTGGCACAGTTACCATTTTAAATTGATGCATATTAACTCCTTAACCCCTGCCGCCTCTATAACTTCTCGTACTTTACCTTCCTTATCTTCAAGTATCACAATAACAAAGCACACTTTACCTAGCTTGTTTCCCGAGGGCCGAGTCTGAGTGGCAGTATTAGTCTAGGCCTGCATCCCACACGACGAGTTAAATTGACACAAACCTTTTGTTGATTTCAAGCCATTTCCTAATTATGCTGGCATTTTAACCAGTAAAATTTTAGCTTACATTAAGTGAACATTGCTGAGCAAAGTGAAATTTTTTTACTTTGATAGTGGCAAAAATAGTGGAAATATTTTATATTAGAAAATGATGAAATTACGAGAATCAGCTTCTGGGAGTAGACTTTTACTTAACAGACTCTGACGGAGTATTCACACGAGGTTAAGTTTGCAAGAGAGATGAGTGGAATTTCATGTGTTGATAGAGTTAATTATTCAGTGTGAATTCATAATGGATTTTATGGGTGATTCATAACAAGAGAAACAAATTGGTAAGAAAATCATTTATTTGATCTTTTACGCATGAGTTTTTTTTCTGCATGTAGTATGAAATTTACACCATTATGTACATAATTTTATTGAGAACTTCTGTGCCAAATTCTCACTGTGAATAACATCACATACATTGAATCCACAATACAAGTAATGCCATCAAAAATATGTACACACACAGATTTAAAATATTCAGTAATTTTGTCACAGGTTATATAGGTCTGAATTCAGTGGAAAAAGATAGCACAATCACGTGATGATGAAGTACATTTACTTTTCATTACGTCCGAAGTCGGTAAAAGCTAATTTGTGGTGGTAGCATTCATAAACATAAACTTTTTCCCTGCTAAAAGGAAACTTTCATGGCACAGTGAACGTGTTCCAGTCACATTGGAAAATTTAAAATTATATCAGATTCCATTACTTTTATTTAGGTTTGGTACTGACTTCCTTTGAAGAAAAGTTCTGTTTTTATTGAAAGATTATAGTTAGCTTTCTTTGATGAAGGATGCATGCATTATTGAAGTCACCGCTAAAGGTCAACTTTGGAGAACCAAAGAAATGCCCATTTCGTATTGTGTTGGCAACATCAAATAATTGTATTGCATGATTGAGACTGATTTTTTTCTCCATTTGCTTAGTACATTTTCATAACAATCTGTGCTTCAAAAGTAATGTTTTCTTTGAAATTTCAGCAAACTAATTTATCTGGGTACATTTTTAAAAAAGGTATTGGCTGTCATTTGATCAGTTGTAGTTACTTTTCCTCCCTGTCTATTGAATAGACCAACGAGTAAGATGTTGTTTGGTTGATTTTTTTTATTTGTGGTAGCGGAGTGCTTCCATGCTTGCATCAGAAATTTAACAAAGGGTCAATGGACGATAGAGATGCAGGTGTTCTGGTCTGATGACAAGGATTAGTACAGAAAATGTGAGTGTTCTGAAGGATTTAATTCTGAATGAAAAGAAGGGGAGTTTTACTTACCATCCACATACAAATGTCAGTTTATGTAAATATATTAATTAATAGCAAGTGGCCAAAAATCCAACGAAAGATAGATTATGAGACAATGCCTCGTTTGGTTGATCTCTGTTACCAGAAATATCAACAACCAAAATAGCAGATATCTCACAACATACAGTACTCATACTTGATGTCAAAATAAGTGGATTATGATATAACAATGTACTGTTAAGATGGTTTGTCAATATGGACAAAGAATTTGTTTATTTAACAATAGATAAATTTCAGGGCATGTTATATTAAGTTTGCAGCTTCCTTTCATGGGGCCTGTGAATTTCTCCATGCCAAGCCAATGGTTGTATATACAAGTTTAAACAGTCAATAATGTCACAGATGGTATATTTTGCCACCAATAAGAAAAACATCGCAGTTTGCGACACTGGCAAAGCCTTACACAATCACAGAATAAACTTTGTACATGTTATTTTTCATACTTTTAAGAAGAAAAAAACTATTTTTTCATGTATTAGAATAATACATTTCAGGAGCCATGCCACAATCGCCTTGTATTATTCATGCGCGATCTCTTCCCCAAAATAATAAACTTTTTACGTTTTTTTTCATACTTTTAAGAATGAATTGTTTTGGTGTACAAGAAAAATTTGTATATAAAATTTCGGGAGCCATGCCACGACCATTTTACATCCAAATTCATGTTATAACGGAGCGTGCTATAAGAGGGGTCACATTGTACCAGGTATAGGTTAACTAGTTGCCAGTTCTTTTTTTTGATAAAGCAATGGTTGGGGGTGGGTTCTCTATTAACAAGGAGATGGTTGTAGTGATTGTTAGAGTGGCTATCACTAAAAACATTTACTATCAGCTTCCTCATCCACATCAATGTTTCATGAATATGTACAGAAGCAAAAAGAAAGTGGAGACAGCAAAGAGGGAACAGAAAAGAATAGGTTTACTATGAGTTGGACCAGGTAAAAATCAAGAAAGATTGATTGAAGACATCAGTGGTCTCAAGTCATCAACTAACAAGTTAGTTCATGAACCTGAACAGCAGTGTCAATTGACATTGTTATGTCAGTCAAATGCTTTGAGGAGAAAAGCAGATAAGAAACAAGGAAATCTTTCTATATAAAAAGAAATTAGCAGAAGTAGAAGAAATGAATGACTGCTAAGAAGCTTCTCCCCACATATTTGTTTAGTGTTGGACATTTTTTCTTTTATGCCAGTGTTATACACAAAGTCAGTTTGGATGGCAATGCAATGTAGTGTAAACTTCGTTTGACTTGTAGTTCAGCTGAAATAATGGCAAATATAGCTTGTTTTCAAGCAGTTATTGTTTTATAATTTCTCCTTTATATGCATTCCCGAATCAGATTAACATTAGGGTTATGAGCCTGCTACCTTGACAGTAAAGCTATACTAAAAGACAAAAATCATCTTTTCTTGATTACATGTATCTCATGTAGACCAAGGGCAGTACCTCTTGCACATTATTTCCCCTTGCCACCACCAGGTATCACTAAATATTAAGCTTTGCTGTTGTACTGATAACAGCATACATTATATTTCTAACAATCCACGCCATCATTGTGTTAAAATTGGAACATCCAACTTCAAATTTGGATTTATTGTGTTGGTCAGTCATTCTTCTACAGGTTGTGTACATTATTTTTAAAACTTTTCCAAATATGACTTTGTTCCCTTTATGGACTTCGTCTGTTTAAAATCAAGTTTCAACATGCTATTGTTGAATCTTTTTGTCATTTACAAGTTAGTGCGACAATAACAGTTTTTGCTTACTCCATTTAGTAATGGGGTTGGTATTAGTTAGGAACAAGCTGAATTGCTAATTTATGCTTTGTTTTTCTTTTCTTGTGTCATTTCAGATTTCAACTAAATGCTTGAAATGTTAAAGTCCAAAGCAGTAGTCTTGAAAGCATAAAAAGTGCAACACTATTTTTGCTTATTCCACTGACATCATCAGCATACATCCAAAGTCAGCCTCCATTGCAAGTGTTGTGGGAGGACACTAGGGTCCACCTCCAGCTAAAGTTCATCACTTGCAACAGTGAGCCACAGTGACAGAGAATAATGTTGAGATGGTATAACCATCTGCATTGAAACAGATGCATCCTCTGGTCCAGGAAACAGCGATGCAGTTTTTGACATCAAGCCAGATATTACCTTTATTTCCCACACTCACTTCTACACTTTTATTCAACTCATTGGATGAGTATCCCCTCGCCACACCCATATTTTAGCCACCCCCCCCCCCATGTCCAAGCATGGCCTTCATACTTGTAAGTCCTTGCGCATGGGGTTTATACCAGATCCATTGGATCCATTTCATAATACAGCCTTGCTCTCACTGGCCATCCAACCATCCTAGCATGGGAACGTTTTTGTTAAAAAGGTCTGACCAGCTAAGATTTACAGAGATCTTTGTGACAGATCCATCCATTTAGCCATACTGCCAGTGACATACTGTTACTATGAGCAGCTGGTACTGGTGATATACTGCCAGCATCCAGGCTGGCCTTTTGCCAGGCTGACCAGCTGGCCGTTCCAGCATTGCTGGATTTCCATGTGTTCACTGCTTATCCACATGGGAGAGTTAGTAACATTTTCAAACTGGACAGAATTGAGTCATTGATGCCACCAGGTATGACTTATCCAAAGCTGCAAGCGGAACCAGATCAGGACTTGACACACAGTGAGTGTGATGAAGCTCCTACAAATCAGCCATACTCAGATCCGACCATGGAACAGAATGAATTTAGCTTGAAGGATTCATTTGAGGAAATTTATAGTAAATTCAGGATGCACTGCACCTCCTACCATTACTTTAGACAATAAAGTAAAAGCATCAGTAGATTTTGACGAGGAGGAAGAGAAGCTGTCCTTTCATCTCCTTCCCAAATGGCTAAAATTAAGTAGATCAGTGACTGGATGTTCGGTAGAATTGGTGACCCGGGGAATTCTAAGACTTTCTTTTCAGAAAGCCAAGTACCAGCACGGTTGTCATCTCACTGCTACAAAACTCACTGACACCTTCAGTACTGATCTCCTGGCCCATGACATAACTTAAGTAGCTGTTCACATGTCCACTCTGCTCTTTTACAATGTGGGCAAAAATGTGTTCCATGCCACATCGAAGCTACTCTCAAATGTAGTTGCTACATCTTCAATGTTAGATTTGGCCTCATTGGCAAATTTTCAACTTGCAGAGAAACCTGGAAGTGACCACACTTGAGAGGCAATGGCCAGGATTGCTAGAGTTATTGCAGCTCACTTTTCCATGGCCAATGAATTAACTGCTTCAACATGATGCATGTCTGCAGTCCATGTTGCTCAAGCTTTATCATACCCTGACTTTATGGATGACCCCGCTTGGGTCACCATTACTCTTAGCAGGAAAAATTGAAGTTAAGAGACAAACAGCTCAGGTACTGTCCCTCCAGCTCGCAGCTCAACCCACTCAGGCGTTTCAAAACAATCAGCCCCCACCACTGTGGAGGGACGATAAACCTGGTGGGGACCAAGTCAAGTGTACAATGTAAGATCCCAGTTCAGTGCCAACAATATATACAAGCTAGGAGGCAACCATACAGAGGCGGTAAGAACCTAGATTTCTCCACCATTGAGCCTTTTAACTCTATACAGCAAACTACCCTCCCCACTACCCACAGACAGCCTACATGTGAGTGGATGCCTCCTGCTATTTCAGGCTGAGTGGATCATCAGAGTAATTGGTTGATCAAGGTTATTTCAGGAGTGGCTTTGGATTTTATTTATCCAAACCACTCCCCTTTCCCCCTCTCCCCTCTTTTACCATCAGATTGGGAGAAGGATGCCTTCTACAACAGGAGACACAGTCACTGATCAAAAAATAGGTGATGGAGATTGTGCAAAAACCATTATCGCTGGGGATTTATTCCAGGTTGTTTCTTATTCAGGTGAATGGCAAGTCGAGGCCAATCATTGACCTGAGTTTCCTCAAGCAGTACATTTTGCAACCGGGGCCCCGAGTGGCCGAGTGGTTTAAAGCGCTCACTGTTCTGGATCACTGCCATCTCACCTCTGTCTGCATGGGTTCGAATTCAAGGCTCGGCTAGCATGGGTACATAGGAAAGCCTGTCAGTAGCTTCTCGTGGGTCGGTGGCTCTTCCCTGGGTTTTCCGGGTTCTTCCTTCACCATTTATACTGGCCGCCATGTTTAGCCTATCTTGTGCTGAAAAATGGCGTTAAGCCCTAGAACAACAACATTTTGCAACCAAAATTCAAGATGGAGACAGCGAGATCAATTTGTCTCTTCATCTGATGGGACAAGTGATCTGATGGATGCAAATTTTCACATCCCTGTCCACCCCATGTCATGGAATTTTCTTCGTTTTGCTTACTGCTATACAGCTTATCAGTTCAGAGTCCTACCTTTTGGCCTCGACATCCCTTGGGTTTTTACCTAGGTTATCGATTGCATCATCACCATGTTCCAGTAGACTTCATCTACAACGACAGCATTGTACCTGGACAACATCTTCTAGAAACATGGTAAGTTATACACTACTCCAAGGCAGAAGTGATTTTCTCTGTCACTTATAAGCCATCTAGGCTTTGGAGTGAACTGGGAAAAGTCTGACCTACATCCATCTCAGCTTTTTGTTCCTTGTGTTTGTGTAATCAGATTGTTGAACTCGTCAAGTCTATTTCCAACATAACTTTGATTTCACTGAGAGAGTTCTTGCTACTCTTTGAATTATTTGATGTGGCAGAAGACTTGATCCTGCTTGGATGTCTTTTCTATGAGCCCCTTACAAATGATGCTGTTGGCATATGGTCACCCTTATTCAAGTCCCCTTGATCAAACAGTCCTGATCATGCCAGAAATGCAATCATTCCTGCGTCAGTGGTGCAGCCCAGGTTGAATGACCATGGGATCCAGCTGGAGAGGCTCCAAGCAGAGATAATGGTATGTACTGCTGCCAGTATGTATAGTTGGTGTGGGACTGCTCTGGTGGCCTAGTGTTTAGAGCGTCTGCCCCATTCGTGGGTTCGAACCCTGGCTGAACATACCAAAGACTTCTAAAAATGGTACTGACAGCTGCATCGCTAGGTGCTCAGCATTAAGAGGTTAGTGTTAGGACTGGTTGGCCTGGTGTCAGGATAATGTGACTTTGTGGGACATCATGCTACATGTCTGCAGCATGATGCCCCAGTGCTAGACATCACTTTAAGCTGCTACACTGCAGACATCATAGCAATATTACTGGAAAATTGTTAAAGCTACGTTGAAAATCTAAATCACACGCTAACACAGTTAGGGTGCCCACCTGTTCCTGGACTTTGCTACCATTAGCGGCTGTGGAGTCAAGGGAACAGCCTCGCTACATCGACTATATGAAAATGATGGCTGTCAACAATGCCTTTCATTCCTGGAAGGATTGTTTCTCAGGCAAAACAGTCCTCATTATGACTGATAACTCTGTGGTGGTGACCTGCCTCCTCAAACAGGGTACCAAATCATCCAACCTTTGTGTTCTGATTTGGCAGTTTCTGATTGGTGCGACAATCTTCATATTAAATCAGACACATTCCCAGCAGACTCAATGTCTTGGTTGACACTCTATCCAGGAAAGGTAAAGTCATTCAGATGGAATGGTCTCTCCATGAGTCATTATTTATTTGGATCTGTTCACTTTGGGGGTTTCTGATGATTGATCATTTTGCAACAAGTTGCCCACCTTTGTCTCTCCAGCTCAAGACCCAGAGCTTGAGCCATTGATGTTCTAACAATCAGATGGGATTGGTTGTGGGCACTTGGCTACCCTCCCATGTTCTTGGTACTGAAAATAATCCAGAAGTTACAGGGTCAGAAATGCAAGATGGTTCTGATAGCCCTCTCAGATGTGACAAGTCCTGGGCTACTTATCTACTCGATCTAGCGATAGATGTGCCCAAGAAAGTTCAAGCCAACCTGAATCCTCTCCAGCAACCTCGGTCATAGGTGTTCCATCTCTGCCCCGACCATCTTCTTCATGTGTGGCTCTTGTCTAGACAGCCTTGTGAGACAAACAGTTTAAACCTTTGATTGTAGAGAGAAGCTCAAGAGTATGAAGGCATACGACAGAAAGGGTAATTTTTTCAAGGACTGGTGTCATATCAATAACATCATCCCTGGAGTGCCTCAATCTATCAACTGTCCAAATTTTTTCTCTGGCTCTTCAAGGAAAAACAGTTGGCCCCAAATACTATTAAAGTCTACCGCCCCATGATATCCAACACATTCTGGCATCATGGTAGAAATGATATTGGGCATGATAAAAATCTGCTGGATAGTTTAGTAAATTTTGATCTTAGTTGACAAAAACCCTTCACTCTGTTTCCAAATGGAATGTGCCCTGGTTTTAACATGGCTCAGTTCAAACCTTTAGCACAAACTTGGCTAAGGCTACTATCATACAGAACCTGTTTCTTGATAGCTTTAGCTTCAGCAAGTAGTATGAGTGAGTTACATGCCCCATCTGTCAACCAGAACTATCTTCATTTCAGCTTGGATGGTTCGGTGTCCTCTTGACACAACCAGAATTGTAGCCAAAAATAGGTTACCATCTATTGGCAATCAAGAATCATTCAATCACTCTCTTCCGTAGACAGGTCAAGAGCAGCGGCCATGCAAGATCTTGTTTGTGCACTCAGCGCTACTTGAAATGCACAGACAAATCGTGGCATGCATGTCTCTTTCTTCTGGTAAAAGCCGAGAAGTAGGATCTCACCCCTCAAATACTTGCTTTGTGGCTAAAATGGGTTATATGCTTAGTGTGCTCACAAGATCAGATTCAACTCATGAAGATTACCGCTCATGAGATTAGAGCAATCTCTGTGAGCTTTGTTTGAATATTCAAAGATTTAGCAGAAACTGTTGTCTGGCATGTATAGTCAACCTTCTTGAATTTTTATCTCAGAGATAAAGCATTGCAGAGGCAAACCTTGAATCTGGTAGATCCGGTAGTGGCAGCCCAAATGACCACCCAACCCAATTAAGACTTAACAATGCCTTTCAGCTTTGCTTGATTTGCCAGTGAAATTTTGTAGTTAATAAGATTTCAGTAATTATCTTCTTAACCATATATAGGGATCACAGATCAAGTAACCCTAGGCTATGTTGCTTATGTAACTAGGAGAATGGGTTATCATTAGCATGGGGAATCCAGCCATCATTCTCTATAAAGATACCTAAGGTAGAGGTCATATGCTCACCAATCCCTCCTTCTATTACCTATTCTCCAAACGTTAATGTGATCAGGGAACATGTTTGAAGGAGAAAATAAGTTTTTAAGTAAATTGTGTTTCTCCGGGAACCTTTGCCCAGTCACATTACTTAAAAGCCCTTCCAACCACCCTGCCATGCAAGCATCTTCATTAGTATATTGTTCAGCTTAAAAATTTGCAAGAGTTGTTACCCTTTGTATGAGATAAAACAGAAAATGATGATTTTTGTCTTTGAAGTACTGAGCAAGAGTTGTTGCCCTTTGTATGAGATAAAACAGGAAAAGATGATTTTGTCTTTTAGTAGAGATGGATTCTCGAGGTAGCAGGCTTATATCCCTAACGTTAATGTGATTGGGTAAGTATTCTTGGAGACACACTATTTACTTAAAAATCTTTTTCCTTTACCCGTGTTAGAAACATTTTGTTATATCTTGATTGTCTGTTAGTCCTCGAGAATCTAATTTCTGTCCTGGAATAGACTTTGATTTTTTTTTTACATAAACCTGTATGAACCCTGTATAATCAACATGTAAGATTATGTTATTGCAGATTTTACTCCACAGAACTATAAACTATGGTTTCTTTCATTTTTCAGGAGAATGAAATCTCAAGATGTCAGGCCGATTTTTCCATTTTGCCTTCATAGAAGATTTTTTTTTAAGTTGAACATGTATAAAGTGGACTTTTATTGCATACTTTCTACTTAATAGAACTCATTATTAGTTGAAATAAACAAGTAATGAAGGGTGTAAATGAATAAAAATAGCTCAGTATCCCTTTTTTTCAATGAATTAAACATCTACCCTAATCATCTTGTTTTCTTGTCATTACTAATATAGACCTTTTTTCATAAAAGTAACTACCATGCATGTATTAAGTGACCACTCTGGTGGCATAAGTTGTTAGAGTGTCCACCTTTTGATGTGGGAGGTCGCATGTTCGAACCCCAGCCAAGTCATACCAAAGACTTTTAAAAATGGTACTAGCATGGTGCTCAGCATTAGGAGTTTAGTGTTAGGACTGGTCAGCCTGGTGTCAGGATAATATGACTGGGTGGGACATCATGCTACATGTCTGTGGCATGATGCCCCAGCGCTAGACATCACTATAAACTGCCACACTGCAGGCATCGTAGCGATATTACTGAAATCTTTTTAAAAGCTATGTTAAAAATCCAAATCACACATGCACACACACACACATATATTAAGTAACTACCGTGCATGTATTAAGGGTTTTGGTAAAACACGATTTTGAGCTCCGAAGTAACAAGGTCAAAGCACTATCAAAATCATTCTACATCAGTGGCAACTTTTAGGGAAACTTGCTTTCATTGGCCCATAATTCTTATAATCATATAATATAATGCCCAACTCCCCCAAAATGGGCATTAATTTATAGAGAATTTTGGTGGTGGTGGGAGAATAGTATCTCTTGCTACTTACGCATGATTCCACAGATTGTTATGAGAAAAGGCATTGCAGTTTGATCAGGGGACAAAGGAGGAGGACCGAGGGGGCAGGGGACAGATTTTATGCTCAAAGCTTACTGCCACATTTGCCGCCTAGTATACAAAAATCATATAAAATAAACTACACAAGTGAGGACAAAAAGGTCCATATTTTTTATTAGCCATATTAAAACAGCATAAGATTATTATTCACTTGACCAGAGAAGTCAATGGTAGTTCACAGCAAAAGAAGTTTATGCACCCCAACCCCAAATTTATACCTGCATTTTTCACATCTGAAGGTCATTTCTGATACCATATGATGCTCACAGTGCAAACACAAACTCTCTTCGTAGGTGATAATTCTGCAAAATGCTATGTACTAAACTGACAATAGTTGCCATCCATAACCCATGTATTTACTGCTGTTTGGGGCTAGCTCTTTTTCCTTGTATCTACATACTGCAGAGTAACTGTGGGAGGTGCACATGCCTCACATATTTCAAGAACAGCACAAACTAGAAAAACCTATGATACAAATATATCCATATCTTTAATTAGTAAACAATATCTGAAAAAAGTCACACCATAGCCTTAAGTTAAGAAATTTGCCAGGGGCCAATTTAGGAAACTATCCCATCACCTGAGAATGTCAGCCATTACAAGACTGATCAACTTGGGCCCCGAGTGGTCTAAAGCGCTCTCCATTATGGATCACTGCCATCTCACTTCTGTCTGCGTGGTTCGAGTCTAGGATTTGGCCAATGTGGGTATGTGAGAAAGCTTGCCAGTAGCTTCTCATGGGTTGGTGGTTCTTCCCGGGTTCTTCCTCCACCATTAATACTAGCCGCCATGCATAGCCTATTGTGTGCTGAAAAATGGCATTAAACCCCACAACAACAACTGATCAACTTGTAAGTTTTAATTTTTTTTTATGCCCCAAGTTTTGTATGCCAAGGGGCAAGATTATACAGTGAAGAATATATTATTATTTTATATATACTGTATGTGTGTAAGTGTGTGTATGGTCTTAAACTAAGTAAAAGAAGTTTTGTAAATTCAACAAATAATTTATTTCTCTAGAGTGTAAAGTGAAAATTTAAACAGAACTTAACAGTATTGAAAATTCAATAATAAACAGTCCAAAAAGTTCTATCACCAGTCCTAATGAATAAACTTCTCATTAAATATCCAGTGCTGATGGTGTTGATATGCTGTAGTCTTGAATATACTAAGTTACCAGTGTCCTTGTCTGAATTCACTGGAATTTAAAATTAATTTTTCTATCCAAGAATATTAATGAGCACTTTGTAATTTCAGAGAATAATAATTTGAATAAATAATTCCACCCAAACCAAATACTGAACACAACAATACAAATGGTTCTATTTAAGATGTTCAATGCAAGAACTAATGATTTTTCAAGTAAGCAAGATTATATACCCCTCCACCTGACCTAGGTTGCAATTACCATTTTCTAGAAATACTGTCACATAACTGAATTCTCAATTGTAGAACATTCCAAGTTGTTAACTAGATAAAATCTGTTAATAAAATTATAACAAAGTATGTGTTCTTTGATAACCATGCTTTCTGAAACTTTGCTGGATAGATTTTTTTTGTTGGTACATCCAGATCTTTGCTGTTGAAATATCAATGTCTGTTTTGCAAGAAAAAAATTGTAAGGGAAAAGGTCAAAAGTTTAATGGGGATATAGGAAAAGGGTATGTTAATTTTTTTTAAATCTACAGTCCAACATGCCCTTAGGCTTACTATCCAGCACATTTTTATTTCAATCCAGCACACCACCTGTACTATCTACCATTCTGCACTGATATTGTGACTGCCAATCACAAGGTACTAACAGTGCTTCTAGAGCTAGTAAATAACCATTGTAGTTGTTGTGCAGCTCATCTGGACATTCCAGATCAATTTCAAAGAAGTATCCATGGTCACTGTTTCTGTTGTATTAGTGTATGTATTTGTGGATGCCTACAATGATAAAAGAGTTACTGCATTTTTTTTACAACATTTGGGTCAGCGATGTTTTACAAACTTTTGACATATCATACTTCAAATTGTGTATTTCGTCACAATAATGACTATATCTATATACAAAAAGTAACATTTTTTTGGTTAAAACTGGATTGATACTGTTGGAGTCCAGAAGCTAGAAATGCAACAGCAGTTGTATCTGACTTTAGAGCACAAATTTTTGAACAAATGATTTTAATGATTGTGAGTCATAAGAATTTTTTCTCTTCATTTTGTTCACATCTACAATAAAACGAAAAGTTTGGTGTAGCCTTGGCAAGCTTGCAGTCTTGCTCAGTAGCAGACACTACCCAATTTTTGACTGTGACTTTAGTTTGCAGTTAACACTAATCAATGCCTGATTGCAGTTAACACTAATCAATGCCTGATTGCAGTTAGCACTAATCAATGCCTGATTTCAGTTAACACTAATCAAAGCCTGATTTATCCATCATTTTCAAAAACACAGTTGTGATTAAAGTTAAAATTGCTACTTACAAACTTGTACTTCTTTAGTACTACAATTAATCATTCTTTTTAGTAAAAAGAACATTTTCCTCACTAGTTATACTGGCTACTTAAAAAAATGCCTTCTATATCTTAGGTATTGTTAAAAGAACCTTTAATTCCCTTTATTCTGGTATATGATTGATTGGTGTGATATGAGTTATGGAGTATACAGCTTGGCCTTACTTAGATGAGCATAACAAAAACTAGCTCTTTTCCTTCTCACTTCCTGAACTTATGAGATAAAGAAAAGAACCAATAACCTTTATTTTACATTTTATATATGTGGTATTTCATTCACTGCACTTTCAGAACTGCAAAAATTGCTTTCCTCATTTTAAATATCTGCTAAAGATAGTGTACTTAAAACTAAATCAGAATGCTCTTTGGAGTATATGGGAGCAGTAATTTTGGTTAGCTATGTACTTAGATATTGTACAGTTTCCACCAGTACAATAGTTCAACAACTTTCAACCACAGTACATAAAAGTAACGTAGAGGTATATGAACATTCTCTCCACTGTGCATGTTCCAAATATGTCACTACTACTTGCCACTCTTTCAGAAGTTCATATCTGTAGAGTGTTCCATATGAATTACTAATGTATGGGTGATACATAGCAACAGGTCATGTAAGTTCAGTCACTGACAGATTCCAGGATTCATGTAGAAAGCTATTTATAAACATTTTGAAGTCTACTTTCTGTTTGGATTTCATATGTAGGCATTTCTTGCCAGCACTTCATTGACTGTATAAATAGCCTACAACTGAAACATTTAATGATCTGTATATCCTAATGTGGAGGGAGAGAGAGAAGAACAACAAAAAAAATTGGCCTCAATATGGAAATATGGGTATGAATAACACATATAAGGGCAGATATATATCCTAAATGGAAAAAGTAGTACCAAAAGTGATATCACCACGTGGCAGTATAATTTTTCTCATGCTCATACATTTCAATATCTCACTCTGAAATATATAATAAAACAGAATATACACATTATGCCAAAATTCATCTCTTGCCATTAGCTGAATGCAAGAGACTTTAGGCAGTGAAATATGAAATGATGATCGCTCTGACCTTTTGTTGTGAAAGTGTTACTAACAAATACATCAAATTGTCTAAGACAATTGCATATATAAAAATATAAAACTTTAAATTTAAGCAAAGTCAGTTAAGCATGTGACTTGGTTTGTGAGGATGGTGTAGTATGGGCCAAGATGCATCACCTGAAAAAGTTTCTTCTTTTGCTGTATTTATAGTATTTTTTTTAAAAAAAGAGCTAACTGCAAAAGCTTCACCAAGAATGTGGAACTAATGTACATGTACAAAGCTGTGTTGTGAAAGTTCCAAACTGTTGCTAGATGAAAGAATGTTTGCGATTCAGTGAGGTTGTGTATATGTATTTTCATTTATGAGTGGATGCCAATGCCATGGTTACAGTGGATTAAACAAGAGTCCCTCATGAAGACTGATGTTCTACTGGTTGAAAAGAATTTCCAGCAAATCAAAATACGACCATTCCTCATTTTAATATCTAAGTGTTGAAACCATCTCTGATATTCTTGAGATTTATAATTTTCAAATAAGCCACTGTGGTAGCCATACAAGATGTAAGATTAGTAACATTTTCATTTTGGGCAAACTGGACAACATTAGAAGCCTTTTGGTGAACCCTATGTTGATATAACCATCCATTCTGGAGAATTAATGACAAGATTTTCAGTATGTTCATTGTGGCAGTCATTTCGTTCAGGACAAACTAGATGTCATAATTTTAGTATTCTGGTGAAAACACCATATCAATGTGATCTTCCATTTAGGAGGAACAGCAGTGTGAAGATTTCCAAGATGGCTGCAATGGTGGCAATAATGGTTGTCAGATCTGCATCATTTTCATTTAGTACCACCTAGACATCTAAGAAGTCATCTGGTGAAAACAATGTTCATATGACTTTACATCTGAAAGGAGTAGCAATCAGAATTCATTGATGGTCACTGTGGTGGCCACATTGGACAGTGGATCAACACACTTTTTATTTTAGACCAACTAGACACACAAAAACGTCTTCCAGTGAAAACCCCATGCTGACAAGACTTTCTGTTCAGGAGTAGCAATAAAAAAGATTTTCAAGATGGCTGCTGTTGTGGCCATACTGGATGTGATGTTGGCACCATTTTCGTTTATGATAAACTAGACATCACAAGTCTTGTACTGAAAACCTTATGCTGATATGACCATCCATTCAAGCTGAGCAGCAATAAGATTTTCAAGCTAGCCGCTATTGTGGCCTTATTGGACATCTCGGTGGCACCGTTTTCATTTAAGACCAACTTGACACATTAAAAAGTCTTCTGTTATAAAACCCATGCTGATGGGACTTTCTCTCATGAATAGCATAAAGATTTTCAAGACGATTGACTTGGTGGCTATACTGGATATCAGATCAGCACCAGTTTCATTTTTGTATCAACTAGACATCATAAGAAGTCTATTAGTGAAAACCCCATGTTCATGTCACCATCCATTCATGTGAGGTAGCGATAACAAAATTTTCAAGATGTCTGCAGTGGTGGCTAGATTGACTGTGCAAGTGGCACCATTTTGAGATCAACAAGATCTTGGGATGAATGCGAGTGTAAAGTTTCATGGCAATCCTACTTGTACTTTAGGATCAGCAATAACAAACTTGTGCTAACATTCTGATGGATGATGGACAAAGGCCATCCCATAAGTTCTCCTGGTCTATGGCCAGCAGAACTAATATGTGTCAGAATATCTGTAGCAGCATTTGTGTCCGATTCAAGAATCTGAATGAACTGGTGACAAGAAAATGCTGCAGAACTTTGTTCTACACACACACACACACACATGTACACAAACAAAAATACATTTTCTTTGGGGCTTTTTGTTTGTTTATTGTCAACATAATTGTTACATACTGACAATAGCATTCAATGCAACAAGGCATACTAACTTTCATGGTACACTTTACTTTTAAGTTTAGAAAATGACACTTAAAAAAAAATGTTTTTCTTCATGCAATTCTTCATTTTTACATTTTCAGAACTTTCTAACTTGTATCTATATACCTATTATTGTTCTAAGATGCCAATGAAAACTAATACCTACATAGACACTATTACAACAAAGTGATTTTAATTTTTTTCTTATGTATAAGAGTTTATCAGCACCATAACACAATAATTTGTATTTAATCACAACTTAACTTTATGTTATAAAGTCTATAAAATGGATACCAAATTTCAATCCTTACTGTGTACATATTAATGCTCACCACATAAATGAAACTATCAGACTGAAGGAAACCTGTCTTTTCATCTTTTGGCATCCAGGAATTACCATTTTAACATTTGTTTTATATAAGATGGCAAAAAGAATCCTCTAAAAGCTGAATATTTGGTAAGAAGTTACATATGGTGATGAAGATATCTCTTTAATTTCCAGATTTCCTGCACAACACTGGCAGTGGATCTTCTAAACTTTATGCAAAATATTATCTTTATAAAAATAATTTAAATTTCCTAGAACATAATTAGAAGTACAGTACATATCAAATCAAAACAAGATTACTTAAAATTCTCATCAAATTCGAGTCAAGATTTAGGTTCATAGCCTGGAAATGGGTTTCCTTTCACTCCAACTTATTGTTCATTCAGATTTAATAATCTTATCCAAGATTTTTATTTCAAATTTATATACTCGCTTATAAGTTCATTCAAACTGCAAAAACAAACATTCTGTTCTGTCGTAGCATAATGCACCTTCAGAACAGGTTCTATGTTGTTTGTTCAACTTATTACTCCTAACAAACTGCACAGACCAAGATCTGCTGGCACATTATGTGATAGCACATCTGTGTCCGTGCAGTTTGTCTTTGAACAAGACTTATAAGTGAGTACCTATGGTACACTGGCAATACTCTATGTCTATATATGTCACTGAGTTTGAGGCAGACTGGCATGCTGGATCATCTCAAGGGAGCACAGGTTGCTGTGCACCATACTAAGGTTGTTCTGCCACCTGACCAAGTACTGATGGAGAACTTGCCACTGCTGACGGCCAAATGTTCGATGTGTTGTGGAGCTTATCAACACTTTCTTTTGCATCTGGTCAATCTTGGCTTGAACTGTCTTTGTCCTCAGAACTGTTCAAGGGTGAAAACAGAAAACTTAAATGTTTTTGTTTATTTCAGTGAATCATCATACATATTATTCTAGTATAACACACAAGATTAAATATCAAGTTTTCATTACCAGCTTAAAATATTTCAGTTGCTTCCGGTTACTGTTAATTCAGACAGACTGCATTTTCATGACCTCAGTAAAGTATATGATAGAGCCCAAAATTCAACGACACCTATGCAGAAGAAAACATGCATTCTAAAGACCTTTGCAGAAAGATCCCCAATACTTTCATAACCTCTGCAGTGCAGGGTTCTCGAGAGATCAGAAAACTGAATTCATTTTCATGCAAATAATTTTGTTGTTATCAAAAATATGATGTTGTTATTGGTAATTTACTACCTGCACATGCTCCATGTAAAACTTTTTTTTTTAAAAACTGGATTATAGCAACAAGGAAATCCATGAAAATGGGTACCCTTGGCATTAGAATAAAATTGGATCCAGAGAAATGGACGTTCCTGACAGGGTTACTATGTACATGAACTTAACTAAAAGAAGCAAAGTTATGCAATTGTCCTAGTGAAAAGTTTACAAACAAGTAAAATCTGATTTCCAAAACAACTCTTCAGTTTTGGCAAACGAAAAAAAATGTCATGTTTGATATTGTCATCTGAGGTTCAATAAAAAATACATTGATACACTAAAAAGATTACCATCTGTTGTAGTGTTCTTGCAAAATCCAAGTAATCCAAGAAACATCCACACACAATATGTGAGAAGAAAAGCTACATTTCCAAGACCTATGATAAGGAAGTGAGATGCATTCGTTTATTATCTACTCAAAGTGTTCGTGAATAAAAAACTTGTTTCCATGGCCTCTGCTAGGTGCAAGTGATAGCCTACATTTACATGGCCTCTGAACAATATGCAAGTAAGAAAACTTGCATTCCCATAAACCTTAAATAACGCTGACCCATGCATAGCATGCAGCAAGTTTTACCATCTATAATGAAGTCCTCCACTTGATCCTCTGCTATGTCCATTTCCCGCTGGATGGTTGGATAATCAATCTCCTTCTTATTCTCAGCCAGCTGCATGAACGTAAGCAACCGCATCTTACGTAGGTTTTCCTCATGTGACAGACCTGTAACAACATAGATTGCATAATTTGTCTATGACATTTTCATCAGATCAAACAGTTGATTAAAACAATTCATCAGTGTATAGATGAATCAATACTATTACAAGAGGTGGTGAATCGATACAAAACAACTTTAATCGTACACAAGTTAATTTTAATATTCATCAGTTATGACTAATTATTAATTGTTTACCTTCTTATTCTTCAAATTCAGAATTCATTATACACATGTTGCATGCATGCTCATTTTTGTCAGTAAAAAAGGAAAACTTACTGACAACACCTGCTTCACCTTAAATTAACACAAGGTAATGTATCTATGTCCCCCACCCTCACAGTTTTCATGTTAATTATCCCAACTGCATGTTCAGCATGAAGGAGACATTTCAAATGTGTTCCCCATGTATAATGAAGTACTTTACTCATCATTTAATAACCACTTTTACATGAAGTTACTCTGTTTATTCGTATCTTGTCTACTTGATCTAACTGGATGACCACATTATTTCCTGTGTGGTACACAGAAAGTATTGGCAAAGCAACAACAAAATTTCGGGCAAAAGTGAGATCTGTAAAGTACTTAAATCATTCATTGACAGCAAGTTTGGAATATCTCTTTTATGCTGAGATATTTAATCAGTGAGTGAACATGATAATTAACACAGAATCGATGTGGGGGCAAATTTCAAACCACACCAAGTGTCGTTTTGCATCTGTTGGATGGTTTTAGTTGGTATTCATCCCTACTCCCACACACAGACCTGTTCTAGATGAGATTTTCCTTGCATGAGAAAATTGTACTATTTATTCAGTTTTGAAGATAATACCATAATGTTTTCCATGACTAAGTGAAGAACAGAGGTTCCACTAGGGTTACACAAGTATCCAAACTTCGTAATGGCAAGGATGGAAAAGTATGTACAAGGGCGAATTTTACCAGTACAAATGTTAATCGACAAATATCATCAATGCTTGATTCATCATTTCCATTAGTAGGGAAAATTATGTGAGAGAGAAAGAAAATGAATTCTTTGCATAATCATTGCCAATATTTTCTTAACACATTAACCCCTAGAGGTTTTCGTCTGAAATTCGAGTAGGAAACACATTTTGAAAGCTATTTCTGAATACATCCGAAAACACCAACTTGCAAGTGATCTTGCAATAAAATACTGCCTAGTTGTGTTAGAAACATTATTTTCATTGGCTATTTGGCTCGCGCATGTGCAGAATGGTAAAAGTTGGGAGTTCTCTTTTGTTTTTGCTCAACGGACCCATTATTTTCATATCAAGAGCACTCTTTATTCCAAATGCTCATCTTATCCTACGTTTTGTAAAGGTTCACCTGTCTGTTTGCAGTTCATACCAGTGTGCCTTAGATCTGAGACCAAAAAGTCTAAAATCCGGACACAAAATCGGATTCCGACCATGGGCAAATTTTGGGTAGAAAACAATTGGGTCCAAAAAATGAGGTTTTTCCCTGTATTTTGTAGCACAACAAGAAATGCCAGATTATTTGGTTTCGTTGTAGAGCTACATCTGTCTACCTTTCTATAATACCACCCACTTTAGTGTATCATACATGACCTTAATGCTACAGAGCTTGGCAGTAGGCTACTACCTCCTGCCACTTAAACTCGTCACCAGGGGTTAATGTGTTAATGAAACAAGGGGCTGAATGGTGACAGGGGGGACTGACCAACTCTCAGTGCACTCTAGCCTTGCATCAACTTCTAGGCCATGCCCCCTACCATAGTGGAGTGGGGGAGAAGCAGCCGATTTTTTAGAACCTCTTAATTAATCACCCCAAACTAATGAGCATCCTTGGGTACACAGACTAGAAAGACTTCAGACACAGATCCAGGACAAGAAGGTGAACTTGATTTTATTGCCTTATGAAATGTCCACACTTAAATGTTTGTCACCTGAGCAACAGCAAGGAATGGAGAGTTTGTCATTTTGTCTACGACAGTACAGATATGACTGGTCTTTGTCTTCTCTCTCCTTGTTGGAAATCCAGATACATCACAAGTGGCATGGATGCTTCCCCTTTTCCTTCAATAATGTAGCTTGAGGGACAAGGATGGCTTACTGCCTGCCCAGTCCACCAACCAATGGAATCATGGGAAAATCATCCAATACACCATGGGGAAAACTGAAACATCCCAGATTCACTAAATGGTGGTGGGAGTGCCCAAGCCATTGTGACTGAATGGGATCATAGGTAAAGTGGGGCTTTCAACCCAGACCCTTCATGATGCAGATTATTCTTAAGTTCCAGGTGGGAATGATGGTGTTGCCAGAGATTTTGTTCCAGATTATCTCAGGCAGACTGGCACACCATCAGATTCTGGGAGTGGTTGGGCAAGGACTTATTAGTCCTATGTTGGATCTGCTTGCTGATCGATACTAGCTGACAGGTGATCAGTGCCTGGTACCCAGTGTCCAGTGTATGCCTGATGGCTGGTATCTGCTGCAACACCCAAATGAATGATGCCCTGAGACCGTGAGCCAATGCCACAACTTGGTGCCCAGTCAATGACTGGCCAGGAGATGAAGATCATCTTGAGGAGTCCCTCTTTTGGGAACTAAACGTTTTGTCTGATGATCTATACCATTCTGGAAACAGAGCTGCATAAGACTCCACTTCCTTTCTGGAAAGGGCCATAACCAGGAGTTGCCAACGATCCCTCCAAAGACCAGTGTGTTGGTAACTTCCTTACAATGGACTCGGAATCCAGGATGATGTGTGTCAAATTAGATCGAATTCAGTAATGTAGGGTTTGAATTGCTTTATCTTTCCATGGCTTCAATGGCACTTTTAACACATTATTGGCTATATATTAGCTGTGGAAATGAAGTGAAGTGCCTTTACCCTGGATATACTGAGGCAGGTGACCCAGGCCAGGTATCAAACCTATGTCCCTTTGACTTTGAGTCTGTAGCACAGCCAACTCAGCTAACGTGGTTTTCGAGCAAGTTTTGAGACATCATTTAAAGGTTTTCAAACATTAGATACAACTGCCACATTGGAGGGTGAACTGACATTCATGCCATTATCCTTTCTGTCTAATATGGTCAAATTCTTTAAGCATGGTTTTTCTAGAAAAGTTTTCTGAAGGTTTACTATTTTTTTTTAGCAATGGCAGATATTGAGTTGTGGATTAGCATCATCTGTATGTATTTTAAAGACCTTCCAGCCAGCATAATTAACATCAAATTTGATCATTTGTGTCCAACAGTTCTGAAAAGAAGTCAGCAGATAATACAGGAGGGATACAGAGGACCTTACTTCAAACCAGTATATAATACAGGAGGGATAAGGAGGACCTTACCTCAAGCTGGCAGATAATACAGGAGGGACACGAAGGACCTTACCTCAAGTTGGCAGATAACACAAGGGATATGCTGGACCTTACCTCAAGCTGGCAGATAATACAGGAGGGATATGGAGGACCTTACTTCAAAACCAGTAAATAATACAGGAGGGATATGGACAACCTTACCGCAATCTGGCAGATAATACAGGAGGGACATGAAGGACCTAACCTCAAGCTGGCAGATAAGACATGAGGGCGACAAAAGACCTTACCTTAATATGGCAGATAATAAGGGATATGGAGGACCTTACCTCTGGTCAGCAGATAATACTGGAAAAATACAGGGACCTTACCCCAAGTTCATCTGGCCCTTTGACCACTATAGAAAAATATTTCCCAAGGAAAAGAAAACATTCTAAATATTTCTGTCTGCAAGATGGATAATGAAATCTGGATTGGTTAATATGTACTGATACATACCCAATGACGCTATGAAGTCTTTGTTGTTTTTATAAAACTGCTGATACTCTGACAACTTTCCAGATACAAATATTGTCAGCAACTGAAATGGAAAACATAATGCCAATTTAGTACATCTGACAACAGAGGAACCATAACTAAAAACCATCAGTCATTGTGAATGAATTTAAAGCATAGGTATAGTGCAAGCACTTAGCTGTAGTTGTTGTAGGGTTTAATGCCATTTTTCAGCACACGATAGGCTTTACATGGCGGCCAGTATTAATGGTGGAGGAAGAACCCGGGAAATGCCCAGAAAGAACCAATGACCCTCGAGAAGCTACTGGCAAGCATTCTCACATACCCAAATGGCCCGAATCCAAGACTCGAACCTACGCAGACAGAGGTGAGATGGCAGTGATACGTAGTAGAGAGCGCTTTAGACCACTCAGCCATTCAGGGCCCCAGAGAATGCTGGTATATGCTTGCTCTCAATAATAGACACTTGTGTGTAGGTACAACAGAAGGTACTTAGCTCTATGGCTAGTATACCAATCCAGGTTATCTAAAATTGTTGTATCATTGCAAAATAATGTTGCCAACTTAACGGAGGTCATTTTTTAATTGGATTCCTGAAACAGATAGGTTTGTAAAACTTCAGCAAATATTTTGTATCATGGAAATACACAAATAGTGGATAATACCTTTCTGCAGATAGCAGAGCTTTATTTTAAAAAAATCAGGTTTGTGATGTGCTCTCCCAGAATGACATGGGTAAGAGGTACACAGGATCTATGTAACATCTGCACCTAGCTGAAAAAGCACATGTCTCACAATAATTAACAATCTCAATGGGATAATATACGTGAACCTTTATTTAAAATCCAGAAACCTGTGGAAAAAACTCACAGACTATTGATGTGCATAACTTGGCTTATAGACAAAAGATCTATCAATTTGCCATGACAATACAATACTGATGTCAGTGGTTAAATTGCTAATGACAAGAAACATTTTCTAAGACTGTGTAATATATTAGTATAGTATGGTAATATAACTCTAATTTATATCAAACTGTGCAATATCTGGCCTCAAAACAAAATTTAATATGAAATTCCATATATACTCACTTAGAAGTCTTACAGGTCCAACATCAAACTACATTATGCAATGACAGACCTGGGTCTTTGCATTTTACTAGGAGTAATCAGTGGAACACACAAGATAAACGCTGATCTACCAGAGCAATATGTGGCAGCAAATAAGGGGCTATATTGATTGCAGTTGGACTGTACTAATAACTGAATTTATATGGTACATTCTCTGAGACACAAGTCGCCACTGTAACAATAGCTTCTATAGTCCACTAACCGATAATCCACAATTGTCCTTAAACCACTCATCTGGATGACTGGAGAAGTGCAGAAGCTTCTGTGCCCTAAAAATGTTTCTCACTAGTATTACACTTACCCACTCAACATATATTAACTTACATTATGGATGGACTCCCCTTCTAGAAATTTGACTGGCTTCAGTGACAACAAATGGTCCAGAAGAAATGTGTTGGGGTCCCTGAGACATGTGACTATACACCTGTAAGGAAATTGATTCAATATTTTCTTATTTACACACACACACATACATACATATATACACATATATATATATATATATATATATATATATATATATATATATATATATATACACACACACACATATATATATACAATTTTTGTAATATAATGTCCATTTCATAGAAAATAAAATAATAATTGAACAGATACTAACATCACAAGTAAGATGTTCTGGAAATTTGTAAATAACAGTAAAATTCTTGCACAAGTTAATAAGTACTGTCCTACATATAATAGATAAGTTCCGTAAAACTTGACGTTTCACCTGCATCGATAGGCTTATAGTATTATGACATGCAGAACTGTTGACAACAATGACACCCCCCCCGACATAAAGCTACCGCTATATCTCACCATGTCTCTGCATCAGGATGACAGAGTCTGAAATATTTTGGTCAAAACAGCCAGCATCGAGAATAACACACATACAAGATACACCAATAAACCTGGCACTTGTTTCCAAAACTTCAATAAATATTTTGACATCAAATATAAAATGTGCATTTATCTTGCACTATTATTACAAAGCCATTTTTCTTGGCCATAAAGAGTTAAGCGGGTTAATGTAACACCTGGCTTCTTCTAAAAAGTTTGATCTGATATATTAGTCTCCAAGGAAACAAATTTCTTTTGTAATTGAGTTGGAAAACAAGACTTCCTCATAGAAATTGACATTCTACTGTCAAAAAAAGAATTTTTCAGAAATTCAAAAAAAAAAACCTTTCATTCTTTGTAACTACTATCTGTTAAATCCATCAATCCATCATTGATATTGTTATGCAACAAGATTTTAAAATCAGCCATTGTGGCAAACATAATAAGTACAAAATCAGCAGCATTTTCATTTAGAACTACACATCATTAGATGACTTTTGGTGAAAACCCCATGCCACTATGACTGGCCATTCTGGAGGAGTTTTGGCAACCATATTTGTGGTCAGACTGGAAAGATTTTCATTCAGGACCAACTTGGTGTCATAATTAGTCCTTTGGTGAACACATCATTTAGATTAAACTTCACAATAGGAGGAGCAGCAGTGTCAATATTTTCAAAATGGTGGCCACATAGGATTGTCAGATCGGCACCCTTTTCAATTAGTACCAACCAGCTGTCAAAATAAGTCTTCTGCCATTCTGAAATGTCCATTGTCATGACAATATGTGTTATTAGGTCATCACTGCTTTTATGTAAGACCAGCCAGACACCATACAAAGTCTTCCAGTGAAAACCCCATGCTGATATGTCTCTTTGTTAAGAAGCAGCAAGATTTTCAAGATGGCTGCTGTGGTGGCCATATTGCATGTCAAACTGGCATCATTCTGACTTTAGAACCAAATGGACATCACAAGTACTTTATTAGTGAAAACACTATGTTCACAAGAGCAATGATAAGATTTTCAAGATGCCCAGTTTGATGGCCATACTGGATGTTCAAACACGATTTTTATTTAGGATCAACAAGACATCATAAAAAGTCCTGCTGTGAAAACCCTAATAAGACATTCAATTCTGAGGAGAAGAGCTATATTGTTGTTTTGGACAGTAGATACTTGCCTGCTACTACTGCACTGCCTTCTTTTCTGGTCCTCAGTCCAAGCTATGATACCGTGGCAGACTTCAACTTCTCAACTTGTCTATGGTAAATTTGTTTTGAAACCAGTTCAGGCTTCTTGCCTGCTGGTTGATCTTTGTCATTAAAATTGCTAACAAATTTTCAGCACCTATGGAGGCCCTAAAGTCTGTCATATTTTCTCACAAGAGAAAATATTATTTCACTGTCACTGTTCTCAAATGAGAAATGCATGTAATGTTCAATAAGAAAACTCCCAAACAATGCTTCAGCACTGGTAGCTTGCAGGTCTTCAGTTGATGGCTTAAAGCATTCCAGTGCTGAAATCTGCTGTGTACCCTTAACTTTTGCCAGCAATGTACTTTTTCACACTGTCTCTTCCGCCATGTCCAATGCTAAATTTTGCAGAACACTGCAAAAAAAGCATAAAGTACACCAATGTTTGATGTCTGAATGCAATGCCAATATTTGGTGTGTTTCAATCTATACTTCACTTTTTGTGGAATACATTTCTTTTTCCTTTGGTGGTGAAAACATTTTAACTGCAGCATAGCTTGATTTCAGAATGGTATTAATCCGGAAGATGTGATGTTGAATGGTTAACTGTTATTCAACTTTATGGTGCTTGCACATATGCGGCAAAAATACGAACGTAAACAAATTATGACACAGACTAATCTTTCATTAACTCAGAGATTCATACACTTGAAAAAGCCATCTTCATTGAGTGTTTACTGAAATAAATTACAGTAGCTATGAGCATGTACATGTGCCACTGGGCCACAGTTTTCTTCACCAGTATTTGTAAAACTTGTACCAACTGAATATAGTTCTACTAACATTGTGACTAGCAGTATGGGACCATTCTCAGCATCAGTGGCCACTGCTGATATTGTGACTAGCACTTTATGGAATAAAGGCTATTTGATTCCAGATTTAAGGTGATTGAGAATTTGGGAATTCCTGCTTTTTTTGCACATGATGTGAATCAGTCAGTTGCTACCGAGTTGTGAAATTCAAGCCAGAATCATGCGGATGGGCAGGTCTGCACTTTGTATTATAAACCCTGGAAGCAGACTACCTTCTAACCAGGACAAAGTAGATGATTACCTCACTTGAAAAATGGCCATGGTCAATCGAATGCTTGAGATAAACCAAGCATGAAGATATAGAATCTGTGGGCTGTTGTAAAGGAAAGATATCCTGTGCTCCAGTAGAAGCTTGAGGGGCCAAACAGGAGAATGAACTTGATTGCTGCAGGCAGAGGCCAGTGGTTGCGGTGGAGAACAGACAAACTACTCTTCTGCTGCTTGGCAAGGTCCTGGCAAAAAGAAAACTTCTGTGTAAGATCCTGGACCATTACAGAGTTTATAAAGATCTGGTCACAGAACCTTGAGGGGCCAAACAGGAGAATGAACTTGATTGCTGCAGGCAGAGGCCAGTGGTTGCAGTGGAGAAGAGACAAACTACTCTTTTGCTGCTTGGCAAGGTCCTGGCAAAAAGAAAACTTCTGTGTAAGATCCTGGACCATTACAGAGTTTATATAGATCTGGTCAATAGAAGCCACTCTAGACTGGTGAGAATCTTCTTGTCCACAGTGCCAGAAGGCTTAGGACACAAATCAGGGGAAGGACTTGGACTTGGTAAATTGTGTACACTGCCTTATCCAAACTTCCTCCTAAAACACCTAACCCAGCAGTTGGGAAGGAGCAGGGGAACCCAATGGACAAGCAGGAGCCATTACCACCATGGCGTCTGAGAATTCATTTGTGTCCACCATGATGTAATGGACATCATCACCTGAGCTCACTCCCAAGGCAAAAATGGACTGTTACGACAAGTACGACATCAAAACGGGGTTTCTGTCATCCCATAACTGCTCATAGAGTTGAAGCTGGAACTAACAGAACTAGTCAAGGTGGCATACTGGAAGTCAGATCAGTACCATTTTCATTTATAACCATCTTAACTTCATAACATGTCTTTAAGGAAAATCCCTCCTTGATTTTATCACCCATTCAGGAGTACTAGTGATAAGATTTTGAAGAAGGGCCATAAAGATGTGAAAGAGGATGTCCAACAGCCATTTTCTTCATTTTGGATAAACCAGATATTGGATGTAAGAACTACACCAGTTTCAATGAAGGCAAACTCTATGTCATGAGAAGTCTTTTAGTGAAAATCATACAATGATATGACTATCCATTCATACATAGCTGTATGATATTCCAGATGGACACTGTGGTAGCCATACTAGATGTCCTATGGGCATCAATTTCATTTAGCACCAGCTAAATGCAATGAGAAGTCTTTAAGTGAAAACCAAATGCCAATATGGCCATCAATTCCAGAGTAGCAATAGCAAGCTTTTCAAGATGGCCACCATGTTCTAGTTTTAATGGCACTTAAACACATTATTGGCTATATAATACCAAGGAAATGGGAGCCTTTCCCAAGCAAGCTTTTCAAGATGGCCACCATGTTCTAGTTTTAATGGCATATTATTGGCTATGGTGGCGCTCACCAGATAATATGTGCTTTTGAGAGAGTGACGTATGTAAGGTGAAGTAGTTCGCATTTAAAACATGCACAGTGGAGAGAATGTTTGCATACCTCTATGCTACATTAATGTAATGTGGATGATATTTCTTTTGGATATTGTACTTTTGGAAATTTTACATGATTTAAGCACACTGCTAACTAAAATGACTGCTCCCTTGTGTTAAAAAATCAGTCTGAATTAGTCTAAAGTACACTATACATAGCAGCTATTAAAATAGGGAAAATGAATTTTGCCAGACTAGACAATACCAGCTTCTGAAAGTGCAATTAATGAATTACCAAATATATAAAATGTAAAAAAAGTTATCAGCTCTTTTTTATACAATTGACCTCTGAAGTTCAGGAAGTGAAAATGACCAAGTAGAGCTAGCACTTTTTTGAAAGGTGCACATTTGAAGTAAGGCCAAGCTGTATACTCTATAACCCATAGTACACCCATCAATCATACACCAAAATAAAGGGAATTAAAGGTTCTTTGCATTATACCTAAGATATACAAGGTCTTTTTTAAATAGCCAGTATAACCAGTGAGGAAAGCCGGGGACATTCTTTTTCTTTAAATTCCTAACCCTATGCAAAATGCGAAACTGTATAGCGCCACCTTAAAGAAAATAAAAAAATGTTTGCAATTATTTTTTTTTATTTTCATATAATTACGTATGATGTTCTGAAAAAAATGGCACATTCATATTGCATTTAAGCATGAAAATAAGCTAATTATGATCGTTTTTCTCTTGCTTACATAATTTGCCATGAGGTATGTTTGTGTGAGTAGTGACCTTAATAATGGGGAAATTAGAAGACTTAGAATATAGGAATAGAGTCAACTTAAATTTAAAACTGTTGCAATAAGTGACAGAAATATATGGTGAAAATGTTTCTTTTCATTTATTTGCAATGAAATAAAAAAATAAATGATGAGAAAGTGAATTCGCTTCTTCCATATTAAACAATAGGCAAATATTTTACACTTTGACCTTTGACCTTTATGAAGCTGATGAGTTACCTCCCTTTTCTAATTGTAAAATTCATTGTTGATATCTCAGAAATAATTCTGGCTAGTTTCATGTTCCTATCATTCAGCATAACATTGGTTGCTATGTTTACAAAATGTAATGTGCATTCTTAAAATAGCTCACTTTTATCATGGGGGGGGGGGGTAGGCTGGACTTGTTAGAGACTCTGACACTCATAAATACTGTTCTGTGGGGAAAAAGGCAGGAGAATTATTCATAAGGATTGTTTTGATGCTTGCGACTTAAATGTTTCAGCCATATAAACATAATTAAATCATAAAAAAATAATACCTACATCTTCTTTATGGTGGCGCTCACCAGATAATATGTGCTTTTGAGAGAGTGACGTATGTAAGGTGAAGTAGTTCGCATTTAAAACATGCACAGTGGAGAGAATGTTTGCATACCTCTATGCTACATTAATGTAATGTGGATGATATTTCTTTTGGATATTGTACTTTTGGAAATTTTACATGATTTAAGCACACTGCTAACTAAAATGACTGCTCCCTTGTGTTAAAAAATCAGTCTGAATTAGTCTAAAGTACACTATACATAGCAGCTATTAAAATAGGGAAAATGAATTTTGCCAGACTAGACAATACCAGCTTCTGAAAGTGCAATGAATGAATTACCAAATATATAAAATGTAAAAAAAGTTATCGGCTCTTTTTTATACAATTGACCTCTGAAGTTCAGGAAGTGAAAATGACCAAGTAGAGCTAGCACTTTTTTGAAAGGTGCACATTTGAAGTAAGGCCAAGCTGTATACTCTATAACCCATAGTACACCCATCAATCATACACCAAAATAAAGGGAATTAAAGGTTCTTTGCATTATACCTAAGATATACAAGGTCTTTTTTAAATAGCCAGTATAACCAGTGAGGAAAGCCGGGGACATTCTTTTTCTTTAAATTCCTAACCCTATGCAAAATGCGAAACTGTATAGCGCCACCTATATAATACCAAGGAAATGGGAGCCTGTCCCTAGCAAGTTTTTCAAGATGGCCACCATGTTCTAGTTTTAATGGCATATTATTGGCTATATAATACCAAGGAAATGGGAGCCTTTCCCAAGCAAGCTTTTCAAGATGGCCACCATGTTCTAGTTCTAATGGCACTTAAACACATTATTGGCTATATAATACCAAGGAAATGGAAGACTTTCCCTAGCAAGCTTTTCAAGATGGCCACCATGTTCTAGTTTTAATGGCACATTATTGGCTATATAATACCAAGGAAATGGGAGCCTTTCCCAAGCAAGCTTTTCAAGATGGCCACCATGTTCTAGTTCTAATGGCACTTAAACACATTATTGGCTATATAATACCAAGGAAATGGAAGACTTTCCCTAGCAAGTTTTTCAAGATGGTCACCATGTTCTAGTTTTAATGGCACATTATTGGCTATATAATACCAAGGAAATGGAAGACTTTCCCTAGCAAGCTTTTCAAGATGGCCACCATGTTCTAGTTTTAATGGCACATTATTGGCTATATAATACCTAGGAAATGGGAGCCTTTCCCAAGCAAGCTCTTCAAGATGGCCACCATGTTCTAGTTTTAATGGCACATTATTGGCTATATAATACCAAGGAAATGGGAGCCTTTCCCAAGCAAGCTCTTCAAGATGGCCACCATGTTCTAGTTTTAATGGCACATTATTGGCTATATAATACCTAGGAAATGGGAGCCTTTCCCAAGGACACAGAGGCAGCTGACCTATGCTGGTTTGGGTAAGTATAAAACAACCCTCTGATTATGAGTCAGATGCCATACCAACATATATTAAACACAGAAAAGTACATTTTCAACACAATTGGTGTACCTGTTACACATCTCAGCATAAGAACATTATCAGACTTTCTCTGTTGTTAAAAATCGTATAAATTTTACCTGTAAACACACATCCTATTTTTATGGTCAATATGCAAATTTGTAAGACCAAATAAAACTGTACTGTGATTAAAATTATTTTATAGTAATTTGCTTTGCAAGACTTCTATGCAACGATGCTCAACAAAAGCTATGGTACAGAACTGAAACATGGCAATTTCATCTTTTGCTTAAATAAGTCAAATGCAAGTTTGGAACATTGAGAAACTTTCCTTTGTGATCAATATCAACAAGATGAAACTCACAGAGAATGAACAAATTGGATTTTTTCAGCCTGCACTCAGAATTTCAAATTATTAACATTATCTATCCGTGCATTTACAGGTCATGAATGAAAACTATAAAAATGTATTTAAAAAAACAAAGAAAATAAGAAGAACAAAGCAAAGACTAGTTTTTCTGCTGCTCACTATGTCAAACCCTTGCCCTTTTCATTACACGGAGAAATTAATGACCAGTGTCAGGTGTCCCTTCCATGGCATGAAGTTGCCAGAAGCCGATGCTACGTACCTGTGTGCATCATCCCTGGCTTGAGAAGCATTCTCTTCTGTGTAGGTCCCCAGCAACTCTATCATCACTTTTGTGGCCTGTTCACTGAAATGTATCAAACACATAACATCATCAGCTTGGTTCCATTAATATCAACAAGTCATCATCCTGTTAACATCCAAGTTTTCAGTCTGATGACTGGCAATACAATGACTGCATCTGTAGCTTCTTTCACTGATCACTGGTTCAAGGCCAATAAGGTTTACGTTGACTAGATCCACAAGTCATGCACATTATTGTTTCATTTTTATTAGTGAAGCCAGGCATTTTTAAACTCATGGAGATCAGTGTCCATGACACGTGAGCATTTGGTATGCCATGTATCAAATTATCAGTTTCAGCTAGGGCTGGGAATCAACAATTCACTTCTGATACATTACCTATTAAGATATGGAACTTCCAATACACAATATATATTGTCAATTCACATTTAAGTCTATTCTCGCATGTTTATCTGTACCCTGTGCTTGTGTTCACCTTATTTCTTTCATATTACACTGAATTGTTCCTTTTCCTAAGACTGCTCCAGTGGCCTAGTGGTTAGAGCGTTGTCTTGGATGTGGGAAGTCGCGGGTTCAAACGCCTGCCGATTATACCAAAGACTTAAAAAAATGGTACTAAAAGCTGCCTCATGCTCTGCATGAAGAGGCTAGTGTTAGGACTGGTCATCCTGGTGTCAAGATAATGTGACTGGGTGGGATATGATGCCAATCAATATATGGTTAGAAGGTGTGGATCAAAACTGTTTCTAAACTATGACTCGGGCATGTCCACAACTTTAAGGTCATGACACCCAACCCCACTGTATAGGATATACCATTATATCTAGTTCTGTTTCATATCCTTCAGACCCATATGTAGTTATTGTCTGGGGATCACAACAGATTCCATGTTGTGATCCAGGGCAAGCATACCCACAGAAATTTTCCATAGGCAAAATCAGAGATATGAATACTGACAGCCTCATCTTTTCCAATACAAAATTTATCGATAAAAACCGGAATATACTGGTGGAACAGAACCTCTGGATAACAAGTTAAAGAGACTATGTAAATGGTATCTCATTTAATATAAAGCTGGCCTCTTATGATCACACCTTGATCCACTTTTTCAAATGAAGGGCAACTGGCTCCAATTTTGTCACCACTGTTTGAGACATGGAGAATATTGGAGATGGTTTCAGTACTCAGCAGTTTTAAAAAAAACAAAGGACAAAAGAAATGGCATTGATTTCTGGAAATACTTTTGAGCCAGTTACGTCTCAATCTATCTGAGGGACTCTGTTTTGTACACAAATTCTGAGCACAAGGAGTGTGTGCTTTGGATTTTTAACGTAGCTTTAACAATTTTTCAGTCATATCGCTACAATGTCTGCAGTGTGGCAGTTTATAGTGATGTCTAGCACTGAGGCATCATGCCACAAACATGTAGCATCATGTCCAACCCAGTGACATTATCCTGACACCATGTCGACCAGTCCTAACACTAACCTCTTAATGCTGAGCGCCATGTGAGGCAGCTGCTAGGACCATTTTATAAGTCTGTGGTATCACTCAACCAGGGTTAAAACCCGTGACCTCCTGCATCTGAGGTGGATGATATAACCACTTAGGCCTCTGGAGTGGTGCACCTATTATAAAGTCTCTGTAAAATTCCCTTGTATATTTACAAACCAAGAAGTTTATAAACAAAAATTACATGCAATAACCTTTGAAGTTCCTCCTGATAATTCAAGTTAGTTTTCTGGTGGAAAAGAAAAGTGATCCCTCTGCATTTTCCAAAAAACGAGCTAAAATTTCCCTGCATCAAATGCAGGAACTGTCTCGACAGCAGACAGTTGATGTAAGTTGAGGCAAATTAATACCCACTCAAAATGTTCAAAGTCTCCTCAAAATTCTGTTTGCAGGATGTTATGCTGAGAGAAAAAAATTATTTAAGCGCAGAACTCCATGACTTTAATGATACCAGCCTACAAACCAAGTTTGATCAAAACTATAGTAGAGATCAGACATGATTTTGGTCTTCCATATACTCATAACAAACTGCTCCTGGTGCAACTAATGCTCATAAAACCCCCAAAATAATCATTTGAAAAGCTAATAAACTTACCAAAAATGTTCAACTTGAGTTCAATTATTTCACAATATTTATAGTTCCATGAATTTGTTCTCCAATACTATTGATGCTGAACTTATTTCATGTGCATGTCAGTGTTCACATCGTAATTAAGTCACAATAATTTCTCAATTTTTGCAGCAAATATATTATACATCTCTCTTCTCATAACAAAACTGTAAAATAAACATCTAAGTACATCAACTATATACAAATAATACTATACATTCACTTGTCTTTTTCTCCAATGGAAACAACCTGTTGATATGCCAGTTGAGCTCTTTTTGCAGCTTTGGCAAAGATTTCTTTAGCATTCCTCTTTGTCACCACTGACTGTTTTCCTCAATGTGCAATTGTTTCTTTTCCTTCTCAATGACAGCCTTTTTCCTTGGAAACTGGTGCTTGTATTGGCGACATGCAGTGCGCATATTCTGACTGAGGGCTACATCTGTTCTCTCATGTAAGAAATCTTTCTGCTTATAGTAATTAACTGCACTTTTCCAGATGCCTTCTGAGATTCGATTTTTCCGTATGCAGCTTCTTTTGTAGGTGCTGTTCCAAACACTTCCAACTGCAATTACCATAATTCAGATCTTCCTTGCAGAGGTCACAAAATTCCAGTCCTCTAGCGTTCAATTTTCTTATAAGCTAACCAACTAAATTTCCGTCAACTTTTTTGCTCTAGCCAGTCCCATTTCCATACATTTTTCCCAAACATTTCATGTCATGCACTCTCTCAGCAACTCAGAACGCCATATTTTACAAGTATGCTTCTTCTTTCCATTGCCATCAGTTTCCATTACACGAAGATTCACTGGATGAATTTAAACCTCTGACCAATCAGAATACTCTTTATGAGAATGGTGTGCTAACTAATATTTGGAATGAATAAATTACAAGAGCATTGCGGAATCAGACTGAACAGACTGTTTTAAATAAAAACTCAGATGATATAAAAAACAGACTATATCAAGAAAAATCTGATTCAAGTCAGGAGAAAAATGGAATTCCGCTTTAAAATGGAGAAAAATCATGACTGGGAGATATGACTTTACAATCCAGTGTTAACAAGCCCAGCCAATCAGATGCAAGAATATCTCATTAAGACCAACAAGTATTTATTTCAACTTCTGCTACAACCAGGTCACACTAGCACATCCTAAAGTAAGTTATGATGTTATTCATGATGATATGGAAATTCTGGGTGCCTGGCACAGATTGACATGTCTTTCGACTTGTATTATATATACACACAGTATATATTTAAATCGTAATGTTATATTAACAACTCTATCTTTTACGCACAAAAATCCAACTTAAAATCATTAGGTCAATACACCAGTAATTTTTTATGTAAATTAATAACACGCATTGTATTACCTCATGTTTGCTTCAACAAGGCTATCATGTAACATTCTGTATGTGTTCTGAATTTTCAGTGCTCCTATGTCCCACTGAGCTATCCACTTCTTTATCTGGAATAGAATTAAAAATAATTTTTTTTTTGTTGAACATTCTCAATACATTTATTATAATAAAACTGCCATGAGAAGAGTGGCTAATCCCTTGCCAAACTGTAAATGTTATACCACCTTTACACATTATCTGTTTACCTCCCAAAATCAATAGGTTACTTCTTCCAAACTGCCGCTCATCTAAGAAGCTTCCTAAAACTTGAAATGTGAGACTAATTGCAGACACATAAATTATGATTACAGCACATACATTCAAAACTAATTAAAGTAATAACTCAATGGTTCAAACTTTTGATAATGTAAAAAAAAAAAAAAAAAAAAAAAAAAACGGTACAAATATTCCAAACATTAGGAATATCTGAAATATTGCTATCATGGCATGAAAATCTAATCAGATCATCTACATGTGCAAACAAAATTTCATTTGTATACCTTCTGATGTTACTGTTAACACTGTGCTAACAAGGTTTTCATCTGAAAAGTCCAAGTCCATAGTTCAACAAGTTTTGCATCCATATGTTTGTAAGTATCACCGTGGTCTGATTTTCAAAAACTTTAATGCCAGTGCAGTTGCCAATGTCATTGGAAAAGTTGCTGTTTCTGTTGTTGTTGTAGGGCTAAATGCCATTTTTCAGCACAAGATAGGCTATACATGGCAGCCAGGATAAATGGTGGAGGAAGAACCCGGGAAAACTCTGGAAAGAACAACTGACCCACGAGAAGCTACAGGTAAGCTTTCTCACATACCCCACATTGGCCGAATCCAGGCCTCAAACCCCACACAGACAGAGGTGAGACGGCAGTGGTCTGTAATGGTGAGCGCTTTAAACCACTCGGAGCCCCATCATTGGAAAATTAACTACAGTATTTCACAATGCTTATGTTGGCAAGAATAAAATCTAAAGAAAAAAAACAAGAGCCAAAAATGGGCCTCATCTGGCTTACGTAACTTAACAGCTAAATTTCATTAAGTGGCTTGTATAGTACTGTAAGAAAACCATCTGAGTAAACTATTACCTAAATTTTTATCTATTTTATCTATCCATTGTGCGAGTCTGAACAACCTGTATTTGTGTCATATTTTGTATTTTGCTATATAAACACCATCTATGTTTGATGCAATTTAGTTCTGATTCTATATTTTTTCCCGCTGACCTGATCTAATTCCTAAGTGATGTCTTAAGTTAAGATGTTGAATAATAAGCCCTTGTGAAAGCAGCAATGACTTTATTTTCAAGTTGACACTCCTTTTGATAGAGCTGCGAATTTGATACTTGTTCAGTGCCAAGTAACATAAGGTGGTTACTGGAATCTTGCCATACATGTGACTCGTGTTCGACTGCATCCTTTAATAAATTTCATCAATTCTATGATTGAAGTATTACTGTCTCATAATAAGCATCCAGCTGATGACAGTAAAGACAAGGAATCAGAATTACTTATCATGACAAGACAATGCTGGAGGATTTCAGCGCTATATTTCATCTCTTTGATGACGAGGATGAATTCTTGGGCTTTGTACTAGATGATATTATTGACATTTACAGGATAATGCAAATGACAAGAGTAAGGACTTGATTTGCACTGTTTACTTTTAAGTCACATATAATTCACATACTACAGGATATATATAATTAACATACTACAGGATAATGTGAATTGGTCATCTGGACTAATATTTCTGTATCAACATGTGAACTATAACAATTCATGTACTTATATAAACCTATTTCAAATGTCAATCATGAAATTCTATGTATTTTATGACTCAAAGATGAACAAAATGTAAGTTGTCCATTTATTTGTGACATTGTTCCACTCAACAACATAATTTGTAGTTTACACTGGTTTTGTCTTTATTTTTGGCATTATCTATCTATCCAGTTAGGCTAGTTTATTTGTCCAGACTGCCTTACATGGGGATCTGACTAGCAGCATACACCCAAACTTATATTTGGGTCAAAGAGAAATTTGTTATTTGCAAAGCTTGAAAACAAAAAACGTGGGTCGGGGTGGGGGCTCTAGAACTATAATTGGATCTAAATGTTGCTTACTGAGATCACTCTAATATCATACGCTGAAATCTACATGAGACAACTCTGATCTTTGGAGACTTTGAGTACGCTGAATGTATAATCCATTTCATTCACGATGACAGGGCTTAAAGGGTGATATCCTCTTTTCAGGCCTTCACTTCGAGAAAGATATACTTTACTTCTTGTTCAACGACTTTGCTATGTGTGGTTTAAATAATGCTTGAGGGTACACAGCATTTTGCATGATCACTTCTCTCAACATATCTATCAAAGGCAGCTTGCTGACTGTTTGCTGATGGCAACCTATTCTTAGCTACAAAGCCTAGCTCTATCACTAGGATCATGGAGTCATCCAATCAGAAAAGGAGACCAGTTCAGATCCATTTAAAGGGCACATAACTCACTCACCACACAAAATATGGGGCATTCAAAATCCTACTTAGACCATCAAAAAATAATCAACCTGTCAATGGCCCCACATTCCTGATTCATAGATCAACCCCTGATGAGGACTCACAATTTAAAAAAGCTTAAATTCTTACCTGATCTAGGTCTGAAACAACCATTTGTGTGAGATCTGCCTCCTTTGCAACTCGTAACAAACTGCAGTAAACATCTGCTCTCAAGGGATTGGTTTCCTCTAGACCATAGAACAAATTAGACAATCTGAAATGAAACAAACACAAACAACCTGTAGGTAAGCCCCACATGAGGGCAACATTTCTCTAGTAGCCAAATGAGATGTAGAAATTTCTTCCAGTGCTGTTAATTGCTTACAGACTATTAATTATCCAAGGTCTCAGGGACTGGAAGAAAATTTCAGATAACAGGGTTCATACAACCGAAGGTCATGAAAGTGCAAGTGCACATCAAGTTGAATGTTTATTTTCCTACATACCATATATACTTGTGTACAAATTGAGTCAAACTGCAAACAACAAAAATCCAGATCTTCCATGGCATATAAAGCGCCTGTAGATCACGGTCTATGTTCTTTATTGTAATGATTACTCCTTACAAACTTAAAACACACAGATCATTGTGCGATAGAAGATATGGGCAGTTCACAGTTGGATTCATCTTATATACGGTAAAGCTATTTTAGCTCTCTTCAGTTATGTTTGATGAAAGGTTTTTCTAGTCTTCAAAGATGGTGGCCATATCTGATAGCTAATCCTTCCCATTTGTGAAAACTTCAGTCCTCCTGAAAGCAACAATGCTCTATTAAAAACTGGAGTCCTCTGGAAGTCACTGATTTAATACTGAAAACTGGAGTCCTCTTGAAGGCACTGACATTGTACTGAAAACTGGAGGCTCTTGAGGACATAGACACTATACCGACAACTGGTCTCTTGAAGGCACCATAGTTGTATTGTAAACTAGAGTCCTCTTGAAAGTACTAATACTACTGAAAACTGGAGTCACCTGAAGGCACCAATATTGTACTGAAAACTGGAGTTCTCTTGAAGGCATTGATGCTATACTAAAAACTTTATTACTCTTGAAGACACTGATGCTATACTGGCCCAAAGGAATTTCCTTACCGTGAGTGAAAGTCATCCACAAAGTTTTGTCAGTCGTGTTTTTTTTTGATTTAATGTTAGTGTTACAGAAACCACATAAATTTTTTCGAAACTTGGACGCCAAAACCAAATGTAAACTTTCTCACCCCCCAGCAGAATCTATCCACAAAGTTTGGTAACTGTAGATGATGGAGAACTTGAATACTTGTGTAGAAACCCACTCAATCTAGTCGACGTCTGTCACAGGTTTAGTGTCACCCACTTCTGATATTATTGCTTTCACTCCATGAGTCAACACACTAAACAAACAGATTAAAGAAACCATGACATGAATTAACCCAACCATGGCAGGTGTCAGTTTCACATCTTACCCACACAAACTATACAGCAGGGGTGCACAGCCTGTGGCCCACGCACTAGATCTGGCCTGCGAACGTGTTCTGTCTGACCCTCAGGTCAAATTAAAACAACACAGGAATCTGGCCCGTGAACAGTAATTAAAGAAAATAGCGTTTGAGGCCCTTGAGTAGGCTTAGAAAATGCAATCTGGCCCTTGACCGAAAAAGGTTGTGCACCCCTGATATACAGTGATAACATTTATTGTGGTATTTATGGCCTAGCTTGGTATACATACAGAACTTAGTGGAGAAAAAATACAAGGTTTTAAACTTCTTGGATATCTTCCCAACCCATTTCCATGACACAGCATACATCAGAAAAACTGGCTTTTGTACATGTACACACAGATGCCAATGGTGGGGTACTGCAATAGTACAATAGGTCTCTCTTTTGTACATTAAGCTAAAAATTCACATAAAAAACAACACTAAAAAATGCAGCAGGAAGAGTCATTATGATTACATTTTTAACCGTAAACTGGCTCTTTTGTCTC
Source organism: Sinohyriopsis cumingii (assembly GCA_028554795.2). Taxonomy (NCBI): domain Eukaryota; kingdom Metazoa; phylum Mollusca; class Bivalvia; order Unionida; family Unionidae; genus Sinohyriopsis; species Sinohyriopsis cumingii. The sequence continues at coordinate 13,313,803 of CM068836.1, forward strand.
CTTTGGGCATTTTTGCAACTTTCTGACAGAAGAGTGTGATTGGTTCCTGGGACTGATCTGCAGGCACCATCAGCAGCAAAGACAGGATTCCATTCAAGGTCATCTCCACTTCTGCAACAAAAGAAAACTTCATATGAAGAATGATTGTGTATGTCCCCAGTTGCTATATGATGACAATTAAAGCTAAATTTTGCAATTCTGAATTAAACTTATTTTTCCTATAAAACATGCTTCATGAACTATTTTGATCCAGGTTGCACTGCATATGGCTTTGCTTCTAGACTGTCACAGGAAACACCTACCTTGCACTTGTACCACTATCAATGAAATTTACAATATTATTATATTATCAACAGGTCCTTCTCATTTGTTGTTGTTGTTATGGGGTTTAACACCATTTTTCAGCACAAGATAGGCTATGCATGGCAGCCAGTATAAATGGTGGAGGAAGAATCAGGAAAAACCCTGGAAAGAACCACCGACCCACGAGAAGCCACCAGCAAGCTTTATCATGTACCCACATTGGCCAAGCCCAAGACTCGAACCCATGCAGACAGAGGTGAGATGGCACTGATCCATAATGGTGAATGCCTTAGACCACTCCGGGCCAATTGTCTTATGTGTAGTATACAGGTTGATTTTATGGGAATCAGGATGTACAAATATCATGTGAAAGAACAATAACATGGCACAAAATGCACAGAATTTAAGTATCATCAGAACAATTTTCAGTAAATATTTCATAGGTTTTACTGAAAGAGGATAGTACGTTATGGGATCAGTTATGCAATTTTAAAATGTTTCCGAAGTATGTTATTTTTCAATCAACGAACATTATTTAAAAAAAAAATAAAAGATCTTAACCATGTGCAACAAAAGTATCATGAACAGTACAGTATGCATTAGTTAAGAAAGATTGTAATGACCAATAGGTCTTAATGACTTGGATATTTACCTCTTTCTCAAAAAGCAATAAGACAGATCATTTCTGAATTTTGTTGAAAGATGGTGCAGAAAGCTTTCTTTATTTGGGTCAGTGTAACATTTATGTTATGTAACCCAACATATGAAGTATATCTCCATAGCATATCGACACAGACTGTTTACAGTATGATGCTATTATAAGATGAGTAATTAAATTTTCCATTGTCTGTGACCTCGATTTCAGAACCTTCTGAACATAGATTCAATAGGTTTTTCTTTCACCATTTGTAAGCCAGTCTGGTCAATATATGAAGGCTATAAATAAATTTAAAATATGAAAATTGTGTCTTACGTGACTTACCATGCCCTTGAATTAAATTTAGTGTGGAAATATGTCATACTTGACTTATCATGCCCTTGAACTTTGACATTTTAACCAATACCTACAGGTGACTTTCTCTTCCAAAATGCCATCCATCAACAAATTATGTCAAAAATTTTGTCCAGAATAAAGACATGCTTCTTCAGATCACTTTGACATTTTGACACCAAATCTAAAGGCACCTTCCTAACGGCTGTTCCAGTAAAACACATACCCCCCCCGGAAGGTACATTCAAATTCACCCCACACACAACAAAAGCAATTTTTAAAAAATTATGATCCACCTATGTTTTAATTGAAAAACACTGCTCCCTACTACAGAAGCATATTTTTTTAACATAATTTCTGGCTATGAGTTAGTGTGCAGTAGAAGCGATTTTAATATTGGGTTGGCGACAGACGCAATTTAAATGACAGCTGGCTGGAGGTTATGTACTGAATTCTTATAGATCAGATAATCTACTGCATATTTTTATTTGTATTCACTCATTATAATCAATCTTTTGTCCTTTTATTTGTTTGTCTGTCAGCCATGTATGTCTCTGATACTGTGAAATCACAAATTTTCATGGTGGCTTATTATTTGTATATGTCATCGATCAGTCCCTTAAAACCTACAAATTTAACATCCATGAATACAGATTTCATAATTGGGATTTCTATTCTAATACAGAAATCATGAATTTGTAACCTTATTAAATGGAGTGTTTACTAAAGTGATCACTGTTTTGCTATTTTTCCTTTGTTCTCAGGCATGCTGCTTTTGATCACAATAATAGTTAAATCTTGTATTGCTTTAAATGTGTGGTTAGATGCTATGATTCCTTGTTATTATTTTTTTCAATAAATGTTTTGGCAAACATATAATACATGGTTTGTCAGAAAGAAAACATTAATGCCCATGGAAGTGATGTTGCATTATTTCTGCCTACTTTTACACTATATCATTTCTTGTAAGAACATATATTTCAGTTGCCAATGTCTTATTTTTATGCTTCTTGTAAGACTAATATAAAGTTTTAAAAAACAAAAGAAATATAGCAACTCAACATTTTTATTTCATTAATTATATTTTCAAAAATGGATGAAAGTCACGGAATTATTTTCCCCCAGAGTACTCGTAAAATCAATGTCACTGCAGTTAACTGTATTGTTAACAGCATCATCATCATCACTGATGACCTAGCAGTAACATTCTGCACTTTCAATCCAGTTGTCACAGGTTCTATCCCCCACTTCTAGTCTTTCATATGAGACATACCTATGGTCTGAGGGGCTTTCATGGCAGAGTGATATAAGATGCTTGTCTTGTGATACAGATCTGAGGGGCTTCCAAGGATGAGTGGTACAAGATGCTTGTCATATGATTACTTGCCTCCAGTGTGTAAATGAGAATGTTGTCAGATACTTGTGGAATGTAAGTGGTTCTACATAAGTGGTGTTTGGTGTCTCAAAAGTACTTGGATTTTCAACTGGCTGCCATATATAGATTCTCTGAAAATAGTGTAAAGGTCATAATGATCTACTGAAACCAGAGATCTCATGTCTAAATGACTTCAGCTGTTGGAGATAAACATCAAATCAACAGAGGCTCCATGTGCCCATGTTTACTAAGGTGCTTGCTTTTACATCACTTGCATATCTCACAGAGTGAGTTTTTGTCACAGAACAACCAATTTGGGTCTGTGGTCTTTACAAGATTTTCCTCCACCTAATATATTGTTACCCCCCACCCAAAAAAAACCCCCAAACCAAACTAATCAACTGTGGCAACAACAGCAAAGATACTAGTCCATTATTTTTGCCACAGCTGTAGGAGTTTATAAATTTTGACTCTAGTAATTTTTGTAGACCTTTGAATCTCATCAATTATGCCTTTCTGATCGTTAACTAAAAGTCATCATCAGTTGGTACAAATGGATTTTTCATGGTGAACATATAAAATAGAAAAGTCTTGAGCAATCCTGCATCACATGCTGCCGAAAAGTTTACATTTCAGCTCACTTAAAGTTTCTCTAACAATGTCCACTGTTCCAGCTAGAACTGTTATAACTTATTCAAGCTATATTCACCGATATCTGGAGATATACATCTGTAATAAATATATGTAACAAAGTATGAGAATGCATCAATGTTTTTCAATGATGCCTTTGAACTGAGCAACAACCAGAATCAACAAACTAAGAAATAAAATTATTCACATCTCTCAGGCAGAAGTACAATGTATACCGGTAATCATAATCTGCCAAATTCGCCAATGTTGTTCCAACCATACAGAAACAGACCAGAACAGATATAACCAGATGGATAAAATAAATTTGATACATCTTTTAAGTAGCTAAATTCACACTGGTTTTGTTAACTGTACACCCTTTGTCTTCCCTTTGATGTAATTTCTTACACAGTGAAGCTGAGAAAATAATGTTGCATACATAAAAAAGAGGCACACTTCTACTCATTATTGTTTTTATTATACTTCTCCATTCCAGCCTGTTCTTATGATCTTGTCCCCCCACATACTGTTTGTCTTGTCTATGATATGTATGCATATCAATGTGAAATGCAAAGAGGAGACTATATCCAAGATTGAAAACCTCTACATTTCTGGATGTATTCTGCTTGGATTCCATGTTTCTGCACAAAGCTCAATTCAGGACTCACTGTACTAAATTCAGTTCCCAATGTAAACCTCTGCAAACACCATAATATTAAAATTCAGTAACTTAAAATTTCAAGTGCTCATGATCAAATTTGTATCAGTATTGACACATCTAAGACGACAGCTTTTCTGAAAAGAAAACAAAAACAGCTGCATCATTTTCTAGACCTACACAAATTTGAAATGTGTGCTTTCAATACTGCACCAAAGGGTCAGCTGCTGATTTCAGTAATGAGTCTTCCAAACTCAGTGTGTAGAGGGACGGAAATTACGTTAATAAAACAATGTCCCTCACTTTTTTTCAGTTACAAGTAGGACAAGCTATCAAAAGATTCATTTGACTAAAATCTTACTTTATTATCAACCAATCAGGGACAGTCAAACCCATATATACTCTATTTTATCTTCACTGATTCATAGTATGGTTCTCATTCTTTCATATCTGTAGTAATGTGAGACCTTCAACAACTCTCAATGGTTGTAAGCCTTTTTGGACCATGCTGACTGGACACATTGTAAGATAATTTTCAAGTAACAGAAATACAATGGGATAACCTGAGACCAATAAAATCAAGTTTTGTGTGTGCGTGATCTCCAATTAAAAAGTGGTGGCAGGAGGAATAGCCATTGTTAAATATCTCCCTAACACTTAAATATCTGTCACACTTTCTTACTGTTCCACTCTGTTAAGGCTCTACTGAACTCAAAATACTCAAAGAGATGTCATCTATAATTGTAGTTGTATAGTGATTATTACTGTGATATCATTGGGTATAGTCACGTGGTTGTGGTGGGGTCTTGGCTGGGATGATAGAATGACCATAGGCTTACTCATATTTGACAGCTAATTGTGATGTTGTCAAAAGAATTAAAATTTTCTAACAATTCAGTTGGACTCGGATTATATACGTGATTCATAGTCAATGAACAGGTTCTAAAATTGATGTGTTTATTTTGGAGCCGTGTTCCTCCATCACATTCAAGATACGAATATACCAAAGGTGAAATTACTACAGTTGTATCCTAAATTAGTATCATGCCTACTTCAAATGTTAGTTAATGTGAGACTTTAATGCCAGAACTCGTATCTTCAGTGATTTTTGGGTTAAAAAATGAATTTCTTCTCAAACAACTCAATTTGGTGCAGACTACACTGCTTTTTATTTGATACCGTATGAATTCTTGATGTGTAAAAATTGCACAAGAAACGAACAATACCAGATCAGAAAATTAATACCACTGGGAAAATACTGATAGAAATATGAAGAAATAATGATATTACACCTGTCCCTTGATAACTCGTGCACAACGGGGTCCACAAACATAGACCTCACTATAAGCGAGGCATGAGTTACCGAGTTATCTCCAATCATTTTTTTTTAAATTGCTTTGACATCAAGAACACCATGGGGGGTGGGGAGAAGCAGCATTAGGGAACTGAGCTGTTTATTGACCGAATCCTCATTTTACAATCACATCGATCAATTTTTTTAATAATGCACTTTTCGTTTTTTGTTTTAATAACATTTATTTTCAAAATGTCCAAAATATGAAAGATTGTTCCAACTGGTTTCAACAACCATCACATGTACATGGAAAAATCTATGTATTACGTCACTGCTTTTTGTTTTCTTGATGAGTCTGGTTCCTGTAGTGGTGTTTAATATTAGCCTGCCATATCGAGAGTCCTCAGAGCAGGGAACTACACTAACTGTTGATACACCATCTAACAAGTTTCCTTTTTTTCATTAACATGTGACATTTATTTTGTGAGACAATCTACGCTGAAACTCAATTTTTGTATTGTTCAATTAGTACAATGTTGATGTCATGATTTCACTGGAAGTAATAATGAAACTTCTTATCATCTTTGAGGATATCTGTAAATGCCAGTTCAAGAATTCTCTGAAACTTGCCTGCCCACAATGGTCTGTATCTGAAATCAAACTCTTCATTTTATGAAGTATTCATTTCGCTTGGCTACCTTGTTATCTTTGATCACAGTTATGAAAGAGTCAATTAATTTAAGTTAGTTTATGTTACACACACAATAACATTTATGTGTTCGATTGATCAAATAAAGTGAGTTCACCTGACATACGACCGGGGCTGCTAGGTTTTAAGTTTGTAGGATTTTCGTGCCTTTTAACTTTTCTTTTATTCCACCTCCTTTAATGTGATAATACAAAGGAGGCCAGCTTTTAATTCAGTGCAACAATACAACAAATACTTCCAGAAGTCAGTTATCAAAACACAGTTGACACTTAATTAGGTTTTCAGAGAAACGCTCGCGGACATTGCCTTTTATGGTAGATTGAAGCATTTTATGTTTAATTACAAGAGGACACACTGCATTTATGATGATTACATTTAAAAGGAACTAAAAGATAGTACCAGAACACAAATTTCAATAGATAAAAAATTATTTAATTTGTATTTATTTATTAAAGTACTGCCTCCACTCGGCGTAAGTGACATTTTCATTGATCAAAATTTCCTTACATATCGTTAATTGCAGTGTACTAGGTAGTCAGAGTTTCCTCTGACCCTTGCCACCCCATTTTTGATATTTGGACATTTATGTTGGGGTGTAGGGTCAGAGCACATTCCCTATCGAAAAGTTGGAATTCGCTGACACCATTTGATGTCGGCATAGAGTAGCTGCTTTCTAGCTGACCCAGCACACTTGAACGACCTTTCATCGAGATATACCTGCATGAAATCGATAGGAATATGATTTATTTTTTCAAAAATCGTGAGCATAGCATTCATCGTGCCTTTAATCTGCAGATAAAAGAATGCTCATTAACTGATTCGGCCCTGATCCTGTCTGTAGGTGTGATGAGGCTGTACCCTACTTCCAAGCTCTGCACCATCAAGGTCATTTAAGATACACCAACGTGGGTGGTATTTAAAAAAGCAGACAGATATAGCTCTAAAATGATATCAAATAATCTGGAAGTTCTAGTTGCACTACAAAAAACAGAGAGAAAAACCTCATCTTTTGGACCCGTCTTTTTTCCACCCAAAATTTGCTCGAGATCAGAATGCGATTTTGTGTCCGGATTTTAGACCTTTTGGCCTCAGAACTAAGGCATACCGGTCTTAACTGCACAGACAGGTGAACCTTTGCAAAAACAAGGATAAGGTGTGCATTTGGAATAAATTGCAGTCTCCAAACGAAAATGATGGGTCCATTAAGCAAAAAAATAAAAATAAAAATAAAAAGGAACTCCATCTTTTACCCTTCTGCTCATGTGCAAGCAAAATAACCAACGGAAAATGATGTTTCTAATACAACTAGGCATTAATCTCATGGAAAATCTGTTGAAAGCCGATGTATTACAATGTATTCAGAAATAGCCCCCCAGATGTCTTTCCTACGCACATTTCAGGCAAAAACGACAAAAACCTCTGGGGCCAAATGAGTTAATACACATGGATCACACGATGGACACAGGGCCATACTGTAAACCCACCTGGCATTATGGTAAGTTGAGCTAAAAATACAGTACAGCACACTATTTTTTAATTTCTCCGCACCGTTCTGGTGGCCTAGGGGTTAGAGCATCCGCCTCAGATGCGGGAGTTGTGGGTTCGATCCCTGGCTGAGTCACACCAGAGACTTACAAAAATGGTATTAACAGCTGCCTCGCTTGGCATTCAGCATTAAGAGGTTAGTGTTAGGACTGGCCAGCCTGGTGTCAGGATAATGTGACTGGGTGGGACATCATGCTACATGTCTGCGGCATGATGCCCCAGTGCTAGACATCACTATAAACTACCACATTGCAGCAATATGACTGAAAAATTGTTAAAGCTACGTTAAAAATCAAAATCACATCCATACATCATGAGCAGGTGGAGACAGCATGGACAGTATCGAGGAAAAGCCCTTTCACACTGCAATCTGCCAACTCATGGTATCTGAAGGTGCTGAATCGCCTCATACACCATGCACCCTAACTGAGCTATTAAACTGCAGTGGAGAGGCACTGTTACAAATCGGTATGCATGTTTATAATCTTATGTTATGTGTTTAGTCTCGAATAAACAGTAACAAAAAAAGAGTGCAAACAAGCTTTGAAAATTTTAACAAATAATTTATTTCCCATGAAAAAATACTGTAAAAATGACAAAATAGAACTTACAGTTTTAAGAATCAAATCCAAAAATAATCCAAGAATAATCCATGAAATTCTTTTTAGAAGTCCTAATATTGGAATGTTCTAATGAAATCAAATTCAAGTCCCGACGAAGAATCCAAGATGGAAGGCTATGACGTATGCTGTATCCTGTATTGTGTTGTGGTCTATAGTTCCTTGTAGAAACACAACAAGTAATACTCCGGTTTTTGGAAATTCGAATAAAATGTTTAAGAAATGTCTTTGTTCAAGAATTCTGCATGAGCACTCAAAAATATTTCCAGAGAAACGAATTAATCCTTTTTAATCCAAATAATCTGAATAAACATTAAGATGTAATTCTCAAAATGAAACAACCAAAGAAACATCCTTACATCTCAGTATTTAGAAGCCCAACTGTGATTTCCCTAAAATGATGGTTTAAACCTTGAATATTACACAAAACAGATGCCCGAATCAGGGTCACGTGATCATGTTTACATATAAAAAAATCATGTAGCCCTGTATGTCCTTGAAAAGAACCAATCATTTCACTCCAAGAATAAAAGTTGTTTACTTCACTAAAAACCATTTATAAGTCGAGGGTCATGTATCCAACACAGCCTCAATCTCAGCCTTATTATTCACACAATAAAAATGAATTAAAAATAACTTGTTCACGTGGCTGTTAATAATTTTGAATTAAGGTTGGGAACCAGGTCAGCCTTATGTTTACAAAAATGAACAGTAAAGGTCAAACTATTTTCTGGAAAAGGTATAAGTTCATAGTAAACAGAACTACATTATTTTGACATATAATGAAATTTTAAAAAAATTAAAAGATTTAAAAACTTACAAACAATTAAATCAGATATAAATTAAATCAAATATACATACCAACAAAAGGGACAAAGACTGCAAAATAAATGCAAATCATTTGTCTTATCATGCATAATGGTATTACCATATCCTGGCAGTTTCTCTTACCAAATCCTGGCAGTTTCTATCTTATAAATAATGTTCTGCTTCATTCACTTTTACTCTACCAGATAATTTTTCAATAAATGCCATTTAAGGTTTCTGAAAAATACATGAGCTCATTTATCTACCATCAAATAATTCTAAATTTTAACAAATTCCTTTATTGTTAAAATGTTATATATTTAGACAATAAGAGTACCATGAAGAGGGCAACTAAATTTGTCACCAAGATTACATTTTGATGTAAAACTAGTAAAGATCACCACTGGCAATGTTGTCAACAGGATATACAAACCCTGTACAAAGCTATACGACTCCACATACAAAAGTACACGAGTTAAATGTGAAGATCGTGAAACTACTGGTCTAAAGGACATGATTGTCACTCCAAGGTTCAATCTGACACTACTCAATAACCACTCTACTGGCTGACCCACAAGACCCTGTGTTTGTAGTGCCTGAATTTACTTAGTAAAGAAAGAAGTTAAAGCTAAAACTGTAATACCAAGGATTGAACAGATGCAAAGACAGACATGTACACAGATGCAAAAGTGATCACACAGTTTCCTTGAAGACATGTTTAACAGAAACAACCTAAATGCAAACTCCTGTCTAAGAGATGTGGCCAGACAGGCCAATGGACAGAGAGACATAATCAATCCTGAAGTTGCAACTCCTTTACAACCATGCCAAAACATCTAAGACTAGAATTACCTGAATCAGTGGCTATTTCCTTCCAACATACATCACTGGCCTCTACAACCTGCAACAGATCTGTGTCAAAGTCATTGCTGTTCTCCTCTGATATCTCTGCTCCAAGTTCTTTCAGGTAGCTCCGGAGTTCCAGAGTCTGAAAGCAAAGGAAAATCAGGCATTACAAATAAAATTGGTAGTGCTCTATGAAAATTAAAATCTGTACTGCCAAAAGCATCCCTGGAGACTTGCTTTCTCCAACTATAAATCCAAGAGACATGAAAGCTATTAGAATAATAAAACACAAAATCATAATGGTGGGGCCTGATAATAAATTTCAACAGTTGGCAAGGGATTCTTATAAATAATACAAATAATGTAAAAAAATACTTCTGTGTGGATACATAAGACTCAACAAGACCAATGCTCTACTCATAAAAAAAAAGAATAAGCAGGATTTCACAAGAAGTATATTTTGTAACTATTTATTTTAACCACTGAGTACCTGAACCATTTCAGATATTCCAACATATAAATTTGGCCAGAAAAATATTTTGCATACATAATTAACATACACAAATACACATGGGAAAGAAGAAAATGACTCAAACTTACTACTCACATGCTCACCAAAAAGAAGTAAACTGCCAAAAATCTGAATAGAGACTTCAAGTTCTTAATCTTTTTGTGAGTGTTGAATATACCAGGGATATAACAGCAATTCATCAGTAAGTAAAAGTTCTTAAAATGCATAAATTTAGCAAAATACACATGCATAATTCTGAAATGTAAAACGAAGCTTGGCTATGATTCTATAAACAAGTTGCTTCCAAAGAATATAACAAATTTTATGAGATTTGTTTTGTGTCATCTGCATTATACTGCAATCTGAAGAGTTGGAATGATGGAATGACATACCCCATTTGTTTGTTCCCAATACAAATCTGGCTTTAGTTATAAATGTAGATTTACAATTCAAAGTGACAATAAACTGAAACAAAAGCATAATAGTTTCTTCCTATGTAAAAAAAATATGCCTTATGGCATGAATTTATAGAAGAAATAGGAGTTTTGCCTATTTTTTTTATATAATCCAAACGCTTGAAATAGTTTCACCTTCTCCCAAACTAGCAAGAAACATCCAGCAATTGATGCTCCTCCCCCATTTTACACTGGCCTAATCAACTGGTTTCAAATGAACTACAATTAAGGGAATTATTGTGCAGACACAAGTGTCAATCAAAGGATATATCGCTACTCAGTAGTGAAGAATGCTAACAATCAAAGTGGCAAAGGTCTCATGAAAATCAAACTGCATACCAAATTTGGCTGTAACAAGAATGTGTGTGTGTGTGATTTGGATTTTTAATGTAGCTTTAACAATTTTTCAGTCATATTGCTACATGTACAATGTCTGCAGTGTTATAGTTTATAGTGATGTCTAGCACTGGGGCATCATGCCGCAGACATGTAGCATGATGTCCCACCCAGTCACATTATCCTGACACCAGGCCGACCAGTCATAGCCAATGTTTTCCTTTACCCTCATTTGTGCTTCAGAGACGCCCAGTTCTGATACCAAAGTTTGGTTTTTACTTAGTCTGACCCCCAGTTTTGACACCAAGGAGAATTTTGACTCTCAGTCTTGCACCTCTAGGGGATACACTGCCTAACACTAACCTCTTAAAGTTGAGCGCCAAGTGAGGCAGCTGTTAGTACCAGTTTTGTAAGTCTTTGGTATGACTTGGCCAGGAATCAAACCCATGACCTTTCGCTTCCGATGCGGACGTTCTAACCACTAGGCCACCGGATTGGTCGTAACAAGAATGAGAGTTACTGTGAGCAAATGAAAATGCAGACAATTAGATAATACGATTCCTCTAAATGATGATTCAGACTACTGACATATCAATTAAGTCAAAAACATTGCCAAATCATGCACATGAACCTGAAATAGTCAGAAATTATTTGAACAAACTGTTATAAATATTGTTATTCTTCTTTCTTATGCTTGTTCTCGTTTTTTAAATTCATTTGCTCTTGTACAAATAAAACCGAAGATGCTGGGAAGGAAGTAGAAGATTGACAGGAAGTGTGGATCTTACAGTAACTGATGCCACTATTATCAAAACAGTGACTAAAATGTGATAATGCAAAGTAAGAAGCTTTCTTGTGCATTAAAACATTTGTTTGTCACTTTATTTTGACAGCAATTAGTTTAGATCTTTATTGAAAGGCATGAAAGTAACTCTGCCTGATTGCATGGGAATATTCCAAGGCCTTTAGAACACTGAATTTTAGCTCCATTCCCAATCCTGAATGAATGTTTCCCAAGTTTTGATCAGGACATTCCAAGCTTTAACTGTTTTTTCCCTTGAGCTGCTGATAACAGCAGCAACCACAGAGTCTGACATTTTATCATTAAACTTCTATGTGTATTTAATTTGCATTGTTTCTTAGTTAGATTTTAACATTTTTATGATGGGGCCCCAAGTGGTCTAAAGCGCTCTCCTTTACGGATCACTGCCATCTCACCTCTGTCTGCGTGGGTTCGAGTCTTGGATTCAGCCAATGCAGGTATGTGAGAAAGCTTGCCAGTAGCTTCTCGTGGGTTGGTGGTTCTTTCTGGGGTTTTCCCGGGCTCTTCCTCCACCATTAATACTTGCCACCATGTATAGCCTATCGTGTGCTGAAATATGGTGTTAAACCCCAGAACATTTTTTTTATTCATTATATACTATGGATAATTGTCCAAAATCAAGTTCATTTTCTTCCTGACCTGAATCATTGATTTTTTTCTTTTATTTCTGTAAACAACTAATATAAAGCTAAATTTTTCTTGAGCAGGGGTTAACTATTAGGATTATTATCTTTGAGTCAAGCGCACTGTGTTTACTATGATCTTTGTTAAAATTTTTAGAAATAGACTTTCTAATTATAACTAAAATTTTATCTTTTATCTTGCAAACATTTGGTGCTTTCCATAATGAAATTTTCCATCAGGGAAATTTTTTTTAAAAAAAAAATGCTAATTGTGACAGAAGGTCAAGTATATAATCTTGTTTTTTTTTAGAAATTATTCAATTGTGATATGAGATCTTGATGCAGAATCATCTTAGTATCATCTTAGTGTCTGTATTTCAGTTGGCTGGAATTTATTTAAATTATTTATTCACTGGAAATACAAAGTGCTCATCATTTCAAATTATATTCTTGGAAAGAGACATTAACTGGGAATTTTAATTCAACAAAATAATGCTGACACATAACTATGACACAGGCCACCACTTCAACACATCTTGTGTTGGATTTATTTTGAAATAAAACAAAAGTTTATTCAGAACTTTAATTATTAGGACTTGTGTTGGTAATTATAGGATTGTTTAGGATTTAACTTGCAATACTTCCCTTTTTTACATTTTTAACTTTATATTCCATGGAAATATATTATTTCTTTAATTTTACAAAGCTTGTAGCTTCTCCCTCTCTTCTATTACTTATTTTTAGGCTCAGGCTGTTGTAGCATTCATTCATTCCCCTGTATAAACATCATAATTTGTGATTTTATCAATATTTTACCATATTTATAAAATAAGTTCGTATTATTATTGTAAAACAAAATTACAGCACACTATAACCATGCAATAAAACAAAAAATAAAAATAAAGTATATACTGTACTGTATTGAAATTTTCATAGGAGATAATAGAGAAAAATAAATATTTTATGTAAAAACTGCAATCATAAAAACAATATTTCTAGAAGACTTAATTGAAAAGTAATTCTCATACAGGTAGGCATGTACTGGGAACAAATACCTAGAGTCCTTATAGATTTATTTGAAAAGTAATGATGTGCAAATTAAGGATTGGCAGAGACACATTTTCCCAAAATGTCCTTAAATATACCACATATATTTGTAAATTCAGTCTGGTTATATTCACTAGTGACTGCTTAAAGAATTAACCCCGAAACACATTCCATTACCTGATTTTAGTTAAATACACTGTACTAACAATGCTCACTTATTGGAGATAAAAAATGTTTTTGCGGGCAGTAAAATAAGTTGTTTGCACTTACTAAGAGCAAAAACCATAACAAGGATTTGTGTGATTTGGATTTTTAAGGGGGCTTTAATAATTTTTCAATCATATAGATGTTTGCTGTGTGACTGTTTTTTAGGTTTATCTAGCACTGGGGAATCATGCTGCAGACATGTAGTACCATGTCCCACCCAGTCACATTATCCTGACACCAGACTGACCAGTCCTAGCATTACATCTTAATGCAGAGCACCATGCGAGGCAGCTGCTAGTACCATTTTTATACATCTTGGGTATGACTTGGCTGGGGTTTGCATCAGCTACATCCCGTATCCTGGGCAGACGCTCTAACCACTAGGCCACTGGAGCGGTCATAACAAGGATTATATTTTGCCAGTTAATCTGTGATTCCTGATGCTTTGACCCTTCAAAGAAATATCATACTTATGAACCTGAGATGAAATTTTAAATCTGAACTGTTATCCCTAATATATGTCCAAATGTCTAAAATGGGAATGGGAACGATTGGGAAGGGTCGCAGTTAGTCCTACAATGTAAGACATAGCACATGTTTTCATTTTAGTGCTATGTCTTACTATCCCAATAATGGGCTTGTATAGCGTGTTTGGTTGACATCAGAATGAGTAGTCAAAGTCTCACACATTTGGCTGCCTATACCAACAGTCTTCCAATAATTTATGTTATTAATATACTTACTATGCTGTCTTTATCCTGGCGGAATAAAAATATGACACTAGCAAATGGACGCATTTTCATGTACTGTTGACATACATTTTAATTTGTTGCAATGCAACGGTAGTCAAGGATGCCAAAGTAAGTTCAAGTAGGTTCATGTTGGAGATCTGTTTCTTGAACGAAACGAACCGTTGCTTACAGTTCCAATAGGCATAATATATTTTTTATTTGTTTCATTAAAAATTAATATTTCAACTTTATCCGATTTGAGTATTCTCAGCTTTCAGCCAGGTGAAATGTAGGCCAAACAAACTTGAAAACGGGTCCATTTCTTTTGTGAGAATTTGAATTTATTCGAGAAAAGGCATCACAGTAAGTAAAGTCTGACTAAAACATTATAACTTTACTTTGTAGAAAAGCGTAGTTATTTTAGTTGTCAGTTGTGTGAAATATTCCTGAAAATGTGACTTTCGTAACAATGTTAGTCGACATCAAAACACACTACACAGAGTCGTTAGTTAGGCTGTAAGACCCTGACGCCCAAAACATAAATATCAGCGTCAGGTCTTACAGGTAGGGCTATAGGTCGCAGTAAACTCAGATTACATACTGCTGTATATTGCATCAAAGTATTGGAAAACATGGCATCGAAGTTTGTTAATGATAAGTTATTCTTTTATAAACTCACTACTAACGATTAAAGCATATTTAACTCAAGGAAATGGAAATCACAGCTACCAAAATTTTTACCCATTTCATCACAATGTAACCCGCCCCCACCCCACCATGTACAACTGTGACTCGTAAACAGGAGCCCTGTCGCTTAAGATGTCAAATTACATGTTAGCACCATTATAAAGTATAATCTGTAAATTATTAAAAGTGTAATTACTTGTTCGGATACTCCTATTTCAATAAATGTAGGAATGCTCATCTTGATTTCAATGTCCCGGCATATGGTTCACGTACATGTGTACGTTATCCTCAAGTACACATTACTTTTTTTTAAAGCGTAACATTCATCCCTTATAAACAAAGATATCAAAATTAATTTTATTTTAATGTGATTTTCTTTTATCAATATTATAATTTTAACTTCTTAACAGTTAAATATTTGTTTTGCTTTTTCCTCGTGACTATATAGTGTTGGTGGCGAGTAAGCATATCTAAACCCGGCTACGAGGCTGAACTTCCAATCTGATTTTTATCAGTTCGGTGCTACATCATAATGACTTTTGCACAGCGCGGGGCAATCTTCACAGCAAAAATTTATTTTAGAAAAAAGGTGTCCGCATTAATTTGAAAAGCTGTAAATCTTGTTTTTTTGAGGATTCAAAACTTGTGATTAATATTTGTGGTAATGAATTCCAATCCTTGGTTGTTTTGGGGAAAAAGCTGAATTTGTAGCAGTTTGCTTGTATGGTATCATATAAATATATTCATGTTGATTTCTACCATTTTGCTTTATTTATTTTTACTTTTTATTTACAATACAGTACAGTACCATGCAATACAATACAGAACAATACAATACATTGGTACATAACAAATACAATGCAATACAATACAATACAATACAATACAATACAATACAATGCAACGCAGTGCAATGCAATGCAATGCAATGCAAAGCAATACAATACAATACAATACAGCACAACACAACACAACACAACACATCACAACACAACACAACACATTACAATACAATACAATGTAATGCAATACAATACAATACAATACAATACAATACATTACAATGTTACAAATACACTAATATACAATACAATACTGTACATGTATTTAATATGCAGGTTCAAATCTTGCTATCATTTCTGCCTGAGTCAGCTGCATTGGTGTATATTTGGGCATGGCACTTTACCCAAACATCCTTAGCAACAAGTAATTTATTTGAGTTGAATTGCTGTAAAGCAAACAGGGTTGAGTTTTCATTCAGAATGATTGGTTGTCTTTTAGTGGAGTAAATACCAGCTATACAGTGTGTTGACAATACCAGCTATACAGTGTGTTGACAATTGCGGCTATACAGTGTGTTGACAATACCAGCTATAAAGCTTGTTGACAATAGCAGCTATACAGTGTGTTGACAATAGCAGCTATACAGTGTGTTGTCAAGAGCAGCTAAACAGTGTGTTGACCATACAGTGTTTTGACAACAGCAGCTATAAAGTGTGTTAACAATAGCAGGTAAACAGTGTGTTGTTAAGAGCAGATAAAGAGTGTGTTGACAAGAGCAGCTATACAGTGTTTTGACTATAGCAGCTATAAAGTGTGTTGAAAATAGCAGCTAAACAGTGTGTCGACCATAGCAGCTAAACAGTGTGTTGTCAATAGCAGCTATACAGTGTGTTGACAATTGCAGCTATAGTGTTTTGACAATACCAGCTATAAAGCATGTTGACAATAGCAGCTATAAAGTGTGTTGAAAATAGCAGCTAAACAGTATGTTGACAAGAGCAGCTAAACAGTGTATTGACAAGAGCAGCTATACAGAGTTTTGATAATAGCAGATATAAATTGTGTTGACAATAGCAGCTAAACAGTGTGTTGACCATAGCAGCTATACAGTAAGTTGACAATAGTGGCTACACAGTGTGTTGTCAATACCTGTTTTACAGTGTATTTACAACAGGTTTGAAGTCAGATATATATATATATATATATATATATATATATATATATATATATATATATATATATATATATATATATATATATATATTTCTTTCTGACTGTTAAAGAGCCATTGCTTTTAAAAGGAGTGGCATCATTTTACTTATGTAGTTTCTGTTTTCAAAGTTACAGAAGCATTTAGTCACTTTCTCTCATTCTTCAATCCATATAACTCTAGATTTAACCATCATCCCATCCATCTTTTTCCTTCTAATATCTTTGCTTTTTTTCCTCCAGTTTTTGATAGTTCATTCATATCACTTATCACTTATAAACTGCTTATATCTTAAATTAGTAGCTGTCAATCTTGTATTGTTTTACTAAAGGATGCGTAAGAAATTGTTGTTCCTTTAATTTCCAACAGAAGCATTTCAAAAGAAAGTTGATAATTTATAACAGGTTTGAAGTTGGATATAGGTATAGTCTCAATTTATCTAACTGTTCAGTATGTACATACTGAAGTTTAACTTTTAACATAGCTTCTTTTACTCTTTTCACATATTCAAGGTATTTTAATAATGAACTATTACAATAATGAATTATAAAGATTCCAATAGGTTTTTCTTTTGAGAATGGGTTCCCAAACCATACAAGCAAATTCTTTTTGGAAAACAATCTTCATTTTTACAAGAGAATGATCAGTCATATATCTTGGTTCAAATTTACATTTTCAATAATTGCGAATAAATCTTCTGAGGCAAGAGAAAGCAAGAAAAAAGCCTCTACTTGTTTGTCTTGGTTTGATGAGGTTGTGGCAGAGTATTTTTGCTTTGTTTTTTCAGACCATTGCAAAAAAAGTCTTAATCTATATTCCAGTCTATGTTTCTTTGATGGTATCCATGACAACTTATTCAATATTGAGTTCCTATTTCCTGGAGTATAATACTAGCCTGATGTAACAAACTTAGTTGCTCCCTTCTGGAATTTTTCATCTTACCAAACCTGAAAATGGGGTCCAAAACTGTGCATCATTCTTGCGATTGCATCATTCTTGCCATTGCATCATTTTTCAGGTTGGAATCACATGATCCATATTCATGCCCGTTGTCTGAGGTTATTAATATCATTTGTAATATCTTGCTCAATTTTGATTGACGTATAGCATGCAATTTACTCATCATCAATGAGGCAATAAGGACAAATATATTAAGAACGTTTTGCTAGGAAACAGCAAAAGAAAAAGTGCTGCTGTAAATGTTATTAAATATGATTGAAAATACTACCACTAGTAATAATAATAAATTTTATAATAAATTAATATTAATATTATTTTTATTATTGTGTAGCATATTTTCACATCTGAATACAGTTTGTAGTCTTTTTACAATTTATTTACCATTCACTCTATCTCACATTTCTGACATGACGTCACTATCTCTCTCTCTCTCTCTCCCCTAAATTTCTGTCGTAACGGCACAGCTCCCACCCAAGCATTAGTCAGTTCCCAGTGATATATGCCTCACTAGACGGTTTCTACGCGTTATACTTGCCATGTGGTGATGCTGGTTTACACGCATGCGTGGGTAATTCAAATCTGCGGTCAACAGCCGATGAATACACAGGTGTTCTGTTCTGACAGGGATTTATATTTAAAAAAGTGAGTGTTCTAAAGGATTTAACGCAGTGGATCATTAGAAGAGGGATTATACTTACCGTCTGGATACAAAGATTAGTCTAAATAAATTTATTAATTAATAGCGTGCGGTCCGATCATCCGCCGATACATCGGCGGACGCTTCAGCACAATTAGTGCATAACACCGTTGGACTCCGCCGCCAGTCCAAAAAAAAAAAAAAAAAGGTGGAGAACAACTTGTTGGTTAAGGTGGGACATCATGCTACATGTCTGCGGCATAATGTCCCGGTGTTAGACATACTATAAACTGCCACACTGCAGACATCGTAGCGATATGCCTAAAAAATTGTTAAAGCTACGTTAACAAATCCAAATCACACACACACACACATACACACACACACACACACACACACAAAGAGTAAAAGACTTATGTTGACAGTCTGCATATCATGTCTTTCTCATTGATTCTGTTAGCTCCAAGGCTTTGTCGAAATGTTGATATCCTTTCTCTTGGTAACATGATATCCATGTATCAACATCTGACATGCAGTAGCTTATATGGAGGTATTGGGGACATATAATTGTATAGGTGCCGGTATAGGTTAACATGTGGTATGCTGTCCAATAATAATTATATAGGCCCCCATAGATTTAACAGGCAGTAGAAGCTATGAGGTTAAAATTGTTTACGGAGTCCAGTGTGTTCATAGGGTCAGAAGTGTTTGTAGGGTCAAAGTGTTCATGGGGATAAAGGTATTTACAGGTCAAAAGTGTTTAAAAGTGTTTAAAAGTTAAAAGTGTTTAAAGGTCAAATGTGTTTATAGTGTCAAAACTGTTTATGGGTAAAAAGTATCGGGTCAAAGGTGTTTATGGGGTACAACGTGAATGGGAATAGCAAAAATTTATTTATTATTCAACGCCCCACACCATACAATCAACACACCGTGTGTAATGACCAATATCCTGTCATCTACTATCCAACACCCCACACTATACCATCAACAAGACGTGTGCAGTTATCAATACCCCGTCATCTACTATTCAACAACCCACACTATACCATCAACACGCTTGCAGAAGTGATTAATATTCCGTTATCTATAATCCAACACTGCACAATTTACCTTGAACAGGTCGTGTTTAATGACCAATCCCTGTCATCGACTATCCAATACCTCATGCTATGCCATTAATACTCTGTACGTAGGGATAAATTCCCGTCATCTACGCTCTAGCATCCGACACTATACTCTTCAACACGCCGCGTGTAGTTACCAATACTACGTATCTACTACGCATTACTCCACACCATGTTTTCAACATGCCGTATGACTTATAACATGTCATCTACTATCCAACACCCTACACTATGCATATCAACCCGCTGTGTGCAGTGACAAATACAACGTCATCTATTATCTTACAACCCCAAACTATACCGTCAACACGTCATGTGTAGTGACCTATATTCTGTTTTCTCAACTATGCGACAGAGAAAACTAGCTGTTTTGCTAACCTATATTCTGTTTTCTCAACTATGCGACATTGAAAACAAGCTGTTTTGCTAACCTATATTCTGTTTTCTCAACTATGCGACTGAGAAAACAAGCTGTTTTGCTAACCTATATTCTGTTTTCTCAACTATGCGACAGAGAAAACAAGCTGTTTTGCTAACCTATATTTTGTTTTCTCAACTATGCGACAGAGAAAACAAGCTGTTTTGCTAACCTATATTCTGTTTTCTCAACTATGCGACAGAGAAAATTAGCTGTTTTGCTAACCTCACTTTTCTTTACTTACCCATGTAATAGAAAAATCTGTTTTTCTAACCTTCTTTTTTATATCTCAGCCTGGTTATCTCAGACAAGTCATCTCAGTCATGGTTTCCACGCTATAGGAACTAGTTTTTGAAAGAAACCCTTGGTGTCTTCTGCTGTGCTCGGCGGAGACGTTATAAAATGCAACAACAACAACAATAATAATAACAACAGATATATAACCAAAAAAATTCACTCATAAAGCAAATTAAGGTCTCGCCAACTTTAATAACACCATACAAGCAGCAGGGAGGGTGGACAGACCAGGTGGCACAGACGAAATTAACCCTTCTAGACAAATAATTTCCGTAGAAGCCTCAGAATTCAAAAATAAAGCCTCCTACGCGAAATAATCTGAAAAATTCCCCCCAAATTTGCATTTTCGGACACAAAAAAAATGGCAGCTTTTTTGGGGGGGTATTGTAAAATTTGTTTGCCGTAATTGAATTTGGGTTGCGGATACTAATTTTATTTCGCATTAAAACAATATCGTTGAAAATAAGATGAGTAAAAAAACTAACTCAGTTGGAGAGCCTCACTCGGCTAGATTAGCGCGAGAGCAATTAGCGGCGGTAAAGAAGCTTATTCCGACAAAACAATTATTTAAGAAAAAAGTTCGTGAGTACGATGATGAACAACATCATATTGGTGAAGTATCGTCAAAGTGGTTGAGTCCAGTTACCGGAGTAATCGAACAAGTAGCATACGGCAAACAAACGAAAGATAAGGAACTTAGAGATCTTGGGCTTATTCCTATGACAAGAGATATTGAGCAGCACGCTAGAATTGTTCCCGGTCAACTTGAACAGATTCATCAAGAACAAACTCAATTACGTCAAGAACAAGCACAAGCACAAGCACAAGCACAAATACTAGAGTTACAAAAAAAAACACAAGAACAATTGCAGCAGGAACAAGAGCACCCCGAAGAAGGAAGAATAAAATTCTTGAGTACTGATAAATTTACCGATGAGGTTATCACAAGAATAAGGGAAATGAATCCGGATGAAGTTATAAAATTTGCTGTGGAAAATTATGATAAAAATAGACGGAAAAAATTAATGAAACCTCATCAAGCTGAGAATGTGTCTCGCGTACAGTGGATAAAATGGATATACTATATACACAAAGATGTCAAAAAGGTCAACAAAGATGATCCTGAATATATCAATTTTATTGATTCGATAGTCAATTACAAACCACGAGAATTTTCAGAGTCGCGTTTGTTCCCATCTTCGCTTGAAGAAATCAAACCCGCAGAAAGCAAGGAAGTTCAAGAATTAGCTGAAGAAATCGTATTTCCTTCAAAAATACCATCTGATTTTGTAGATGTACCTGCGGATTTGTTTTTGAGATCCCGAACTATCAACAGACTCGATGATAGAGAGACAAGATTGCACGTTGCTGCAAATTATAACTTACGAAATAAACTTTTATACCTGCGAGAAAGCGCGCATAAAATTGTTGATGCTAATCCAGAAATCTGGCCTGCGGTAATTTATTTTGGTAGTTTAGGGGAGGAAATATATTTAAAAGATGACGGATTTAAAAATTTTATGGAGAAAGTTGAAGAATATAAAAAAGAACAGAAATTAAGAAAAGAAAAACTAATATCAGGAAAAGGATATGGAAGTGGATATTCAGTTTGTCCCGACAGTGTTGTCAACGACGTGTCTCGTCTTGAAGTATTAATCGGAGGAAAACGAGCTGGAAATAATTCTCCTGAAATAATCAACGAGGCATCAAATATTTGTCAGCGGTTATTTCGCGGCGGTGTAATTGATTCTCATATTTATAAGGAACTTATTGACGAGCTTATCGATTAAAACAACATAATTGAAATAATATGATTATTCACAAACATCAACGCAGACCAGCACCGGTCCGCGTAGTTAACTCTCGATTGCCAGTATATAAATATGTTCACGGCAACGGACTTGGCGATATCATTGGAAGTCTTGTCACGCGAGTAGTACCTAAAATTGGTCCAGTGATCAAACAACTAGGATTAAAAGCAATAGGAAAGATTGGCGAGACCGCTGTTTCTGGTATTAGTAATTTAGCTAGTAAAGGATTCAACGCTGTCAAAAGTAAAATATTAAATTTAATACGTAAAAAAAGACCAGTCAGATTACCTATCACTAGAGAGATGCCGCCAGAAATTAGCAAAACCATAAATGAAGCAGCAAATAAGAAAATAAATGATCTGGCGCAGGAAGTTGCTAAGACGAATATAGCACATGAAATTGCAAACACAAATCTAGCTCATGAGATTGCAAACACAAATCTGGCGCATGAGATTGCAAACACAAATCTTGGAAATACAAGTTTTGTTTCAGGAGATGGTCTTCGTTTTAGACGATATCATTAGTAATAATGTTTTCACAAGTGTCAAATGAAGTGTTTGACATGGACGAGCCTGTGGGTAGAGACACATCAGTGCGAGATTTTCAGTATTTCTCGTACGAGGTAGTTGAACCAAATACACCTAACCGCAAGGAAATTCAAGTTCACGATACAACAAGATATTTTCTTCCGTCTGAGGCGTATATCGAGGTTGTTGGGATACTTAATAAAACCGATAATACCAACTACGATGCAAATTTTAACGTTGGATTTGTCAATAACGGTATCATGGCATTATTCAAGAGTGCCACTTACATGATTGATGGAAGAGAGATTGAATCAATCACTGACAATGTTGATGTAGCAACAACGATCATAGGCCTAGCAAGATACTCGGATGATTTCACCAGATCGGCTGGTCCTAGCATGATGTTTGCTAAGGATAATTCTAATGAACCTATATTCAAACCGTTTGTTGTTAGACGACCGAATAATAACGCCGGCAATGCTGTTGCTGATGTTGAAAATATGATAATTAATCAAACTGAAAATTATAATCTTGGATTTGCTACGCGAAAGAAAATGTTAGTTGGAGCCGAGAATAATTTCTCCTGTGCAATTCCGTTGTCTCACATTTTTGGATTTTGCCGGCATTTCAGGAAAGTTATTTATGGAGCAAAGCATACAATCTCCTTTATTCGAGACGCCGCGGGTAATGATAGAGCCATTTGGCGAGATGCGGGTGATGCTGGTAAGGTAACATTAACTAAAATTACTTTGTGGATGCCAGCAGTAACACCATCAATTCGCGAAGAAGAAAAATTATTATCATTCATGAATCAAGGAGGAAAATCCATCATGTCCTGGCTAACAACAACAACCGACTCCTCCGATGTTAATATGAACGGAATATATACTTGGCGAATTGCGTCACAGCAAGGTGTTTCAGCTCCCAGGCATATCTTCATTGTTCTTCAAAATGCAAATAGATACGATCAAACTCACAGTCACATGATATTTGATCAATTTGGGGCAACAAACGTATCATTAAGAATAAACGGTCAACAAGAACCATCCGAAGAAATAGCTATTAATTTTGCTCAATATTCTACGGCACGCGCGTATCATCGATTATTAAGTTTTATGGGTCGCGATCAAAATATTGATACCGGATTGCAAATATCACAATTGGATTTTAATACTCTCTATCCCATCTATTATTTTTCCCTGGAACATCTTGATTTGGTAAAGCAGTCGGTTGTCGATATTCATTTCAAAGCCAGAATTAACACTGGAGGACCGGCAAGAGCCATCGCGGTTATTCTTAGTGATAGAACAATGATCCTAGAAGGCATCAGTGGTAGAATGAGAGTCATCGACGCGCCCGTAGAAAATATGTGATAAATTCTAAATTTAGATAAAGTGATTATTAATATGCCATACGAACACGTCAGCGTAACACTGACCCCGGGTCAGATAAAAAAACTTCAAGCAGCAACAACAGCGCGAAGAGGTTTAAAATTAATCTTGAAAAATAATCAGATTCACGGTGGACCTAACAAACTATCACTGACACGAGGTCAACACGGACGATTTACCAAAGCCAGATCAATGAATTCTGGTGTTCATGTAACTCTCTCCATTGGCGCAGTGAAAGACATGGTCAAGGTAGGTGGCTTCCTTCCTTTCCTATTGCCTTTATTAGCTCCGTTGATAACGGGCGCGTTATCAGCAACGGCTGGATTCGGAGTTAAAAAATTATTGGATAAAGTTACCGGAGGAAGATACGGCAAAAAAAAATACCATCGCGGATCCGGCCTGAGACTAGGACGACCTCCAATGTACGGATCCGGCCTAAGATCATCACGCCATCATCGAATTTA
Source organism: Sinohyriopsis cumingii (assembly GCA_028554795.2). Taxonomy (NCBI): domain Eukaryota; kingdom Metazoa; phylum Mollusca; class Bivalvia; order Unionida; family Unionidae; genus Sinohyriopsis; species Sinohyriopsis cumingii. The sequence goes on from CM068836.1 coordinate 13,338,623, forward strand.
GATTTAATCAATGAAGCAAAGAAAAAGAAAATAAGATTTTTCAGAGGAGTATTCATGCGAGATCAATTACCGGACAAACCAAATTCTACCGAGACAGGAATAATAAATCTCGATAAAAATTCTGGTCCTGGCACTCACTGGGTTGCGTACGCGATTAATCCTCGCGAAATCATTTACTTTGATTCGTATGGACTAGCACCACCAAACGAATTTTTCAAGTATATCTCTTCGTTGAAACTTCCAGTTTGGTATTCAACACTTCCAACGCAAACATCAACCGATCCACCAATATGCGGTCCAGAATCAATTAACGTTCTTGATGCAATTTCAAAATCATCCCGCCCTTATCACAAAATTTTATTTGAATATACCGTAGATAAATATCATGGTTGACATTTATGGTAGATCTCTCTTTAGAAAGAAAGAAGAAACAGATGAAGAAAAAAAAATCGATACATCAAATTTTGCAACCAAGAAAGACATTAACAATCTTCTATCGTTGGCAGAGATAAATCCTGGTGAAATTGCTGTTTTTCAAAATACCGAAGGTCGATTACAAACTAGCAATGTCAAAGTAACTGATATGATTAGCCGAGATGAATATAACGAACGCATCAAGCAATTTACTCAGTTATCAGATTCAGTAACAAAATCTATCACTGACGTTACTAATATTATCACAAGTTTACCATCAAAGGCAAATATCGCAGATGTAGAAAAATCTGATAAAGAACTATCAGCGACATTATTGTTAAAGTTGGATAAGGCAGTCTACAATGAAGATCAGGAAAAACTTACAAAGCAACTAACTAAACTAACTAACGATCTTAAAAAACTCGATGAAACCTTAAAACAACTTAGCAAGAAAGTTGATGATAATATAAAGAAAACAACTGATACTTCATTCGTCGCAGATCAATTAACAAAGAAAAAAGTTGATCAGGAATTGCACGATGACCTCATTGATAAAGTAGGAAAGATCAACGAAGATATTACTAATATTATCGCTGACGTTTCTGAAATAAAAACCACAATGGATAAGAAAGGCGATAAAGTGTTATACGACGATCTTAGCAAGACAACAAAGAAAATTAGCGATGATATTGCAAAAATCAATAAACACATCGAATCGTTACGTGGAAGTGATGATTACGATGATCTTGTTGAAAAAACAAAATCCATCAACGATGATATTGCCAAGATAAATAAAGATATCGAGGCGGTGCGTTCACTAACATTCCAAAAAGCTGATAAAACATCACACGACGATCTTAGTGATAAAACAAAGAAAATTAGTGCTGATATTGAAACGATGCGTGTGTTAATGAATCAGAAAGACGAGAAAACAAAATCTATCAATGATGATATTGATCAAATCAGCAAAGATATTGAAACAGTCCGTGGATTAGTGCACCAAAAAATTGATAAAACATCACACGATGATCTCGGTGAAAAACTAACAAGAACAACCAGGGACGTTACTAACATTCTTGCCGATGTTACAAAGATAAATACTGCAATAAGTGAAAAAGTTGATAAATCATCACACGACGAGAAAACAAAATCCATTAATGATAATATCAATCAAATCAACAAGGACATTGAAACGGTTCGTGGATTAACTCATCAAAAAGTCGATAAATCATCACACGATTATCTTAGTGAAAAACTAACAAAAACAACCATGGACGTTACTGGTATTCTCGCAGATATTAACACAGTACGTGAACAGAAAATCGATAAATCATTATATGATGAGAAAACAAAATCCATCAGTGATGATATTACTAAAGTTAGTAAGGACATTGAAGCAGTTCGTGGATTAACGCAGCAGAAAGTCGATAAATTATTATATGATGAGAAAACAAAATCCATCAGTGATGATATTATTAAAGTTAGTAAGGACATTGAAGCAGTTCGTGGATTAACACAACAGAAAGTCGATAAATCATCACACAATGATCTTGGTGAAAAACTAACAAGAACAACCAGGGATGTTACTAACATTCTTGCTGATATTAACGCAGTTCGTGGATTAGCAAATCAAAAAGTTGATAAATCATTGCACGACGAGAAAACAAAGAAGATTGATGAGGACATTGAAGTAGTTCGTGGATTAGCAAATCAAAAAGTTGATAAATCATTACACGACGAAAAAACAAAGAAGATTGATGAGGATATTACTAAGATTAGTAAGGACATTGAAGTAGTTCGTGGATTAGCAAATCAAAAAGTTGATAAATCATTACACGACGAGAAAACAAAGAAGATTGATGAGGATATTAACGCAGTTCGTGTATTAGCAAATCAAAAAGTTGATAAATCATTACACGACGAAAAAACAAAGAAAATCAGTGATGATATTACTAAAGTTAGTAAGGACATTGAATCAGTTCGTGGATTAACACAACAAAAAGTCGATAAATCAGCACACAATGATCTTGGTGAAAAACTAACAAGAACAACCAGGGATGTTACTAACATTCTCGCCGATATTAACGCAGTTCGTGGATTAGCGATTCAAAAAATTGATAAATCATTGCACGACGAGAAAATAAAATCCATCAATGATGATATTGAAGCGGTACGTGAATTAGCAAATCAAAAAGTCGATAAATCAGCACACGACGAGAAAACAAAGAAAATAAACGAAGATATTACTAAGATTAGCAGCGACGTTGAAACAGTTCGTGGATTAGCAAATCAAAAAGTCGATAAATCAGCACACGACGATCTTGGTGAAAAACTAACAAGAACAACCAGGGACGTTAATAACATTCTCGCCGATGTTACAAATATAAATACCGCAATGCTTCAGAAAGTTGATAAATCATCACACGACGAGAAAACAAAGAAAATCGATGAGGATATTAACGCAGTTCGTGAGCAGAAAGTCGATAAATCATCACACGATGACCTCCACAAGAAAATCATTGAAGATAATACTAAGATCATTGAAGATATCAACGCAGTACGCCAAATCGCAATTAAGAAAGTTGATAAAACAATACACGATAACCTCCAAAAGAAACAAAAGAAAATCAACGATGATATTCTCGCAGATGTTACCAAGATAAATACCGCAATGGGTGAAAAAGTCGATAAAACATCACACGATGATCTCAGCGAGAAAACACAAGAAATCAACACAAAAATTGAAAAATTGTCCCGTATTGTCATCTCACCGGATGTGGAAAATGTAGAAAAACTTGGTTGTTATATATCATTTGTGGTACAAGCGATAAACAAGATATGGAGACCCGAATCAAATATTACGAGTTGGATTGCACCAATTACTGGCGTATATCGAGTATATTTCATATCCAAAATAAAATTCACGGTAACAACTGAATTTCACAAAATTAATACATTTCATGAGTATTATCCTGGAATTTTTATTATTTCCATGGAGGAAAATACTCGGGAGGTATTTACATTAGAACCACCAGATAGAACCATCACAGGAGAAATCAAATATCTTGCAATTTATGAGTTTTTATCCGGGTTGGATAATATTCCGTACAAAACTAAATAATATAGTAATTATTATTGTAGATTAAATAAATGACAGCATCAGATTATCGATATAATCTTGCGCGATCATGGCAAGATTCGCTAAAAAAACAAATAGACGAATATCAAATAAAAATAAAGAAATACCAGCGCAGATTAGTTATTATTGATGTTGTTGTTTATACCGCATCAGCAATAATCGCCGGCGCGGGTATTGTTTTATCCGTAGTAACAACAATCGCGCCGATCGTAGCAACAATAATAATTTCATCAACAACAACGATAGCTGGCGTTCTCAATATTATTGCAAGAAAAATATCTTCATGCACCAGCGAGAAACTATTATCGTACAAAAATAAACTAACTAAAATTAACGACGCATATTCGAAGTTATCATCGCTGATTTCCGAAAGTCTCAACGATGGAGTTATATCCGATATAGAATTTTATTCGATGATCAGCATCTACTCTGAGATTGAACAAATAAATATTAATAATGTCCGAGTTAGTCCAGATAGTGACAAACACAACACCGCCGACAACAACGTTAATATCACTAAGCTCAACTAATCCAGAATTTAGTATTAGTTTTCCAACTCCAATTAGCGTCAAGGAAATGGCATTGATACAATTGCGTGTTTATAATAGCTGGCCTAATATCAGATCAAAATCATTCGGTAAATTATTATCAAACAATTCACTTGTTGTTGCTGATAAGAAACACGCCGATGGAACTCCTAGTTGGTTTGTCGTTAGTATACCAACCGGCAGCTATGAGATTGAACAGATAAATAGCGAGTTCAACACTAGAATATCGAATATTACTGGCGATGCTCATCCAGGAATAAAGATATCAGCACATGAACCAACGTTATCATCAATCATTGAAGTATCGTCGCCGTATATGGTAGATATTTACCGTTCATCTATTAGGACAGTATTAGGCTGGCCTGATATTCCGCCTGGCAGAATAACAACACCAGAACCAAAGAAATCCGACTTTATCAGCAATGAAAAAAACTTCCACGGACTTGACTTGGACTATATTGATCAGTATGAACAAACTAAGGCGAGTCTTGATTTTTCATCAGGATCAGTTTATATGCTAGATTTGTTCGAGGATAGTATTACAATATTATTTGTTAAAATTATCAACGAATACGAAATACAAAAGAAACTGTTAGAACATTATTTCCAAGATTGCGTATTTAACGTACAAGCTTCATGCAACGAAATTATAATTACAACAGAGCGGATAAATAAATTAGCTGCTGATATGGAACTTATTAACGAACTAGCAACGGGCTATATACAAAACAGCGCCGTCTTTGGTATGGGTTTTATTATTAACGCGTTTATGCAACGACATAATCTAACCGAGAGGACGTTGCCAAATTATAAATTTCCCGGCTACAATGTTGATGAGATGAGAAAATTTGTCGCTGATACAGTCGATAGGTTATTTCCTAAATTACACGACGCGTGGGTTAAGAAGAAATCACAAGCAGAATCAGTCTTGATGCATGATAATGATGGAATTGGACAAGGAAGACACATTTCTCCTGGGATAGTTAATATAACCGAAGTGATTGCTGTTTATCTTCACGCTGATGTTGTAGAAGGTAGCTATAATGTTGATCCTGCAATATCAAGAGCGGAGCAGGGATTTGTATTATACACATTCTCTCCTAACGTCTCTCCTGGTTACTTGATAATAAAGGAGCCGGTTAATCCGTTTTACCTACGCTGTCATAATCGATTATTATCAAGAATAAATTTCAAACTAACAAATCAAGATGGAAATTTACTTGATATTCGCGGAGAAACGCTGAGTATTAGTTTGTTGGTAAAATCGTAAGCGAAAGTTTTTGATTTTTAAATCTGTATCCCAGGGAAAAACAAACGAAAAAAATAAATAAAATCCAGGGAAATTTTCACAAAATAAAAAAAAAGATATTTTTTCTGAATTTTATTTATTTTTTTAATTTTGGCGGGGGTATTTACCCTTCAAATCGAGTAATTTATATAATTTCGTGAATCCGCTGGGGTAAATACCCCTCAAATCGAGTAATTTATATAATTTCGTGAATCCGCTGGGGTATTTACCCCTCAAAATTAATAAATTTGTGTAATTTCAGTAAATAAATTATTTTGGTAAATAATAAAAAAAAATTAATAAAAATCAGAAAAATTAAGAAAGTTTCGTAATTTTATGTTTTTTGTTGAGTATTTACCCCTCAAATCGAGTAATTTATATAATTTCGTGAATCCGCTGGGGTATTTACCCCTCAAATCGAAGTAATTTATATAATTTCGTGAATCCGTTAGGTAAATACCCCCGCCAAAATTAAAAAAATAAATAAAATCCAGGGAAATTTAAATCTTTTTTTTTATTTTGTAAAATTTCAAAGATTGGAAAATTCTCTTGTTTTTTCATCAACAAGTTTTTTCAGTTGTCTGACACGAGAACTTGTGATTTTCCTTGATTCATATGCGTCGGATAAAATTAATCTAGCTTTTTCTACTAGCGTTGATAATTTAACAAAATCCTCGATGTGATCATCACTGACCGTTGCAAGTGATTGGTACATCGCAATTTGAATTTTCTTTATTAATTTATATTCTGACGGCAGGGTATATTTATATTCGAGTCTCCCTAGAATAATTGTTTCGAATTCTGATCTGATTTTATTCACATCAAGGTCCGATGGGAGATCTATTTTTCTTTTCAAACTATTAATCTCTCCCATAATATCGTTTATTATTTCTTCGTCCATTATACTAATTTTGTAGTATTTAATTATTCTTCATCATCATCAAATATTATTGGAACATAGAAGAATCTGATCCACTCACCGAGATTGTAGGAAAATGTTCTGTGGTTTATTCCCTCCGCTACTCGCCATATCGATACTGGAGTAATTTCATAAAATTTCGCAGCAGCATATATCGACTCAAATGCAATTTCTTCATTTGTTTCTTGATTTACCGACTTAACTGACTTGGCATCTTTCGGATGTTTTCCAGTGTTACCCGAGGAACAATTTTCACTCTGAGTCACAGTTCGAAGATTAGTTAATTCATTATTAAGTTTATTTCCATCGATATGATCTATAACCAAATTGTCTCTGATGAGTCCATGGAAACATTCGAACACAAATCTGTGAACGAAGTAATTTGTTTTTCTTCGCCTATTATTTTTGCTGATTGTGAATTTGAGATATCCATTCATATTAATATTACCAACAAGATTCTTCGTTCTGATGTGTCTCACATTTCCATCCTTGGATGCTTCATAATCATCAATGGTAGGATGTGATCTATATTCACTCATAGGAATCGTTGATTTCATTTCCATATATAATATTTTATACTTCTAAATCATAATTTGCTTTGAAACGATTAATATAATCTTCTTCACAAGAAATTACTGAGGAAGATTTCTTTTCATAATATCTCCGTAGCTCACGATATTTCTTTCCACCACAAGAAAAACATAATCGAGTCTTTCCTCGAATGCCAACTTGACAAACTAAACACCGTTGCGGTCCTTTGTTGCCTCGTCGAACTTCGTATATATGAGCGCCGCAATATTCACCTCTGCAAGATTTATCACATGATTTTGTTGATCCAACTATTATCCATGAACATTGATTCATTATAATTTAAACATTTGTCTAAAATATAATAATGGATTTATTTGATCTTGATGAGGCAGAATATATAATTCCTGAAGTAGATCGTGCAAAGAAGGAATTTTTTGATGATGGAGCGATTCATACTTGGTCGACGTGGAAAACTAACTTTATTGATGCTACGATGAATCTAGAGCGAGCAAAGAAGATAATCGAGCATATAAAATCTGAACACAAAGATGAGCGATTTATATTTGGAATAAAATTTATTGCACAAATGCCGGATGATACTTGGATTATTCGTGATAAACGAGATCCGGTACGCGGCAGTAAGAAAAACGTCGTTCTTGATAAAAATTCAAAACCAGGATTGTTATTGGGAATTGATGGTCCTTATTACGCTAGAGCGTATCCATCTAGTGCTGTAGTTTATGGAATTTATCGGTTGAATAATAATCCTGATGCGAAAAATTTACCAGCGATGAAAGAATCACCGATGATAAATTGCGTTGCTGAGCGCGTCATCGAGCACATGAAAAATGCTCGTCGCGGATCTGGTCTGACCCAATTGAGATTGGATAAAATTAATTCATGGGCAAAGACAGTTGCTGATGGCGCATCGATTGATGATGTTGCTGCGCTGAGCAAGAAACTTAAATTTCCTATTACGGTTAAAACGCTATCGGGTGAAATATTATATTCTTCACCATATAGTTCTCGAGGAACACCAATCGAAATCGTTGATCATAATTCACATGCGTGGTCGCAGTCAGTGATGATATTCCCGAAGGATCGTGTTGTTAAATTCTATCCCGCGGAATTTTCCACGGATGGCGCTGATGCAATGTTCCGATATATCAAATTATTAGCCGCATCTGATCCAATATCGGTTTGGTTATTCTCAAGCGAAGAAAGATATGATCAATTTATCTTGCCACGCGGAGATATTTACCGTAATGAAATACTGCATGAAGCGATGAAAAATATCGCGGAGAAGTATTCATCAAATCCAAATCAGTTGCTGACAAATTGTTTTACTGTTCCGTCTGTTGCCGCTCATGCTGCTAGAGAAAGAAATTCGTGGAAACCTACAAAGAATGAGTTTCTTAATGATATTCAACTTAGCTGTATCGAATATGGCCATGGAGGATTATGGAATACCAAATATTATTTCGAAGATATGATTTCAGTTGATATGAGCGCGTGCTATCCTGGAAGTTTCCTCGGATATGGCGATTGTGCGGATTACTTTGCTAAATTCGGCCATCCAACCAACGAGATGACGAGAGTGGCAATTAACGGACCGTTACCCGATTTTGTCATGACCGGATTCGCTCATGTTACTTCGTTCGAACTTGCTGAGAATTTGCATAGGATTTGCTATATTTGGTTTGGTCGGCATTTATCTCAGCGAAGATGGGTTCCCATAGTGCTGTTGAGATATATGTTGGATTCGTCGATGTTACTATCGCTGATAGTGAGTGAAGCAATTATATCCTATAGGAAACAAACTGAAGTGTGGTTACCCACAGATTGTGAGAACGCGAAAGATATTGGAAGAAAAATAATTGGTAAATTCACTCAAGGAGGATCAGTTGATCATAAGCACAGACACGCTAGATTATTCATCAATGATGCTGAGATGGATTTTATTATTACTGATACAGTATCGCGTGGAATATTTTGCAATAGAGAAAATATTATTATTGATGGAACGAAACTAGGTACCGTGATTAGTTATCTCGATGGAGAGTCAGCGCAGTATACTCATCTAAGATCATCGATGCTCGCTTATGTGAGTATTAATTTATTGTCGATGATAAATAAATTTGCCGATATCGCGGTAAGAGTTGCAACGGACTCGTTTTATATCGATAAGAAATATCAGTGCAGATTAGAAAATTTAATCGCTAATGGGTCTTGGGGAACCTGGAGAATAAAAAATGAAGATATTCTAGATTATTGTGAAGACGCTGATGTAGAAGATTGCGATAAGTTTCACAAAGACCAATGCGATGAAGTATCAGCAGCATCATCTGCGTTTGATCCGATTTCACGAAACAAATTCGTTTATCTGAATGGTCCTGGCGGTAGTGGTAAAACCACACGAGCGATAAACTTATTTTCAAACTCTGATATGATAGTGTTAACTCCAACTCACAGGTTAGCAAGAGAAATAAAGCAGCGTGGCGTTAGTTCTTGCACGTATCACAGTTATTTCAAGTACAGTGGTAGATTATGGGATCCGGCTCGAATGGGAAACAAATATATCAACAAGATTATAGTATTTGATGAAATTTGCACAGTAAATTTAGTTATACTAAAATCATTCCTAAGTTGGTTAGAAGAAAAAAACACCGCAGTAATAATGTGCGGCGATCACGGCCAACCTGATCCTATTGATGGTGAATCTCCTCATAGATGGCTTAGAAATTTTGTGGATTATTATGAAGAGATTGATGCTGATTATAGATCTAATGATATTTTACTGACCGAGTTTAAAAAAATGATTCGGTTGCAACCTAATAAATTTCAATGTGATGTGATGAGAAAAATAATTGATGAGACTCCGATGGATAATTTTCTAACTTTGTGGCGTCCAGATCATTTGATTGTTGCTAGTAGGAAAATTATTCGCGATGCTATTCAGGAAATACTATTCAAACTTCACTGCGAGAAATTTCCAACGTTGCAGGTTCCGTTGTGCTATAGGCCTGCTGATACCAGAAAACAAAATATTAATGTTACTTTGCCATACGGAGAAGAAAAAATATTAGTTTTGAATGATATTATTTTCGTTGATATTAATCTTGTCAATGATGCGATAAATGCTGAAAGATCTCCATGGAAACTTGGATATGCAGCAACGATACACTCATCGCAGGGATTAACAGTAGATGGCCAAGTTTGGATTGTTGATGATAGAATTTCCTGGTCAAATTTAGTTTATCTAGCCGTGTCTCGAGTAAGAAAATTATCTCAGTTAGGTAGAATTAGATTTCACATTAACGAAGATGGCGGTAATTGAGTATCCTTTGGAATTACTTGTAGTTCCTCTTTGGTAAATCCTCGTTGTGGTGCTAGTGAATCTAGAAAATAAATTGCTGGCCTTCCTGATGATCTTGTTACGGCCGATATTTTATGCGTTGTAACACTCCAGTTTGGATCGGTTGCTCTTTTTCTGCCACCCTCGGCTTCTCCTTCTTTATACAAATATCTAACCGTGACACTACCTAACACCGGCGAAATTATTGAACTTCGCTTTAGTGGTATATTTGGTTTTGTAATTGCAATTGCGGGTTTCATTGATATTGTTCGTGTTACTTCGTTATTTAGTGCGTTAATCACGTGAGGTAATCTTGTTACCCAATCGTGAGATCGTTTATCTTGGATAAATTCGCGCGCGTACTGATATCCGAATAATCGTTCTGCAAGAGTTTTATTGAATCTCTCAACGATAGCTTGATTGTGATGAACACCTACAATACCGCGACGGATTTTAACATTATTCTTTTTCATCAATGAAGTAACCGCGCCAAGAAATTCTCGACCTGGATCAACCTGGAGAAGCTTCGGCCATGTTAATGGAGATCGTGAATAAATTTCGCTAAACGCCTTAGCAATATCTGTTGCTGTTTTATTCGATAACGGTTCCGCTTCTTTGTACCTACTTGCAATATCAACAACCGTCAGAACATATTTGTATATAACTCCGTCAACGGTATCGTAAGGAAGAAACATTAAGTCGGCCTGATGAACTTCGTTAGGTACACTGACAGAGAAACTCGCATATGGTATTTTCTTAGGCGGAGGAAGATAAATTTGCCAAACAGCTTGCTTTGATAACCATGATGCAGCGGTGGAGTGTTTTACTTTTGCGGCCTTGGCAAGTTTGGCAATTGCTGATTTTCCTTTCCAAAATCCTCGCGGAGAATAATATATCTGCTCCATTATAATTTACCAGCACCGAGAACTAATTTACCTTTCATTGCTCCTTTTATCAACCAAGTTGCCAATTTA
>CM068836.1:13349890-13359890 GCA_028554795.2 Sinohyriopsis cumingii
CCTTAATTGTTCTAAAGATTCATCGATATAGATAGAAACTTTCATTACCGGTAATTTCAAAATTTCATATAATTATTGATCACATGACCGCTATAATCAACTGAGTGTGCTTTTGTCCACCAGCGTGGTGGCAGCTCACAATTTCACAAACTTAAACCTGTCTAAAATGATTACGTTACGTCTCGGTCATAATGCACCACCTTTAATTACTGTAAAATCTGAAATATTTGTGGGGATCAAATTGCATCGTTTGTGAGTAAACAAACTATTTTAAGGGGATACCATTATTTGTACAGTACTATTTTTGTGGTTTAATTACTTCGTTAAAATTAATTAAGAGCTAAAAAAGAAAGAGAGAAATTAAAAATTTCAACGTTATATCTTGTGTGTGTGTGTGTGTGTGTGATTTGGATTTTTAACGTAGCTTTAACAATTTTTCAATCATATCGCTACGATGTCTTCAGTGTGGCAGTTTATAGTGATGTCTAGCACTGGGGCATCATGTCGCAGACATGTGGCATGATGTCCCACCCAGTCACATTATCCTGACACCGGGCCGACCAGTCCTAACACTAACCTCTTAATGCTGAGCGCCAAGCGAGGCAGCTGTTAGTACCATTTTTGTAAGTCTTTGGTATGACTCGGCCGGGGATCGAACCCACGACCTCCCGCATCCGAGGAGGACGCTCTGATCACTAGGCCACTGGAGCGGTCGTTATATCTTGGTTTATATTATATAAATAATTATCATTATTTGTATTGTATGCAAGTATTATGTAAGTACAAGTAGACTGTCCTCATCACAATACAACCTGTACTTATGTTAACTTTACAATTTTCTCAGTGAGATTGTAATTTAGCATTATGATATTTCTAGCCTTGTTGCATACATACAGAAAGTTGCTACGAGGACCAAATGTAGCCCTATGTTGATGACAGAAACGATATCACGAGCGAAGACGATACTGTTACTACTACTACTACTACCACAAATATACTCGCTTATATTTCGAATCCAGCTGTAAACTGCACCGGCCAACATCTTCCGTCACATAATTCGTTGGCAGATCAGGGTGTCTGCAGTTTGCTAGGACTAATCCGCAGATCTAACAACACAGAACCTGACCTGCCGCCGCATTATGTGACGACAGATCAGGGTCTATGTTTTCAGTTGCATAGACTTATAAGCTTGTATATACTGTATGGGCATATCTCTCTCGATATTTAAGAAACAAAGTCATAACAAAGAGTTATAATAATGGTACTATATAATAATGGTACTAACACGTGCCTCGCTAGGCGCTCAGCTTTAATACGTTGATGGACATCATAACATCCGATCCTTTATAACGTTACCAAAAACTGCAATTTTTAACAAATTATGCTTCAGTAGAATCAGCACGCAAATAGCAAATATAACATTAGGCAATAAACACGATATAAAACCTGTTTCTGCGCTTTCTATTGATGTTTTGTAAGCTTTCTTATAATGAAAGTGTTTATTTCAACTCCCAGGCACCCTTTATATCAGTCAAAAAAAATTCAGCAGCCTACCAATATGGCTTCCGATGATGCCATGTGGTAAGAGACCGTACAAGAAGTCAAGGATAAACAATATCTTCAAAGTAAAATGTAAGCGTGACACTTACAAATGTACCATGCATCCAATGTAACTATCTCAAGACAGGGAGCATTACAAGAAATAATATCAGGCGAGAATTACTGAATATCCTAAGACGACTAATTGTCGGAAAACGTACCAGACCCAGCACAACACTACCACGAAATAGTATCTGAACATGAAAGGAAAACAAAGATGACATAAAAAATAAAACTAATGTCATTTTTAATCTGTAGAGGTTATAATATGCTTAAGTCATTGAGGAGAAATGAAAGCATCGTAGTTTTCATTATTTATTAGTAAACATAGTTTCCTCCTCGTGCTAGACGACTTCCAATCTGTGAGAGCGTACATATTAATTTGCATAAAACATGATTTGTCATCGTACTGTATTATGAGATGCTCTTCGTATTTGAACTGAATCATGTAGTATGTATGTATGTATGTATGTATGTATGTATGTATGTCTACATACTATTTACATCAATTATGTTGAAAACTTGATGGTGATTTTTGAGAATGAGTGTATGTATGCACACTTGCATCGATATTTTGGCTTTGTAGAAATACCGTTATTTCCTTTTCTCCTCTATTCTCTCTATATATATTCTTAGATTATTTTCTTTCATCTTGCAATGACGCAAAGTAATTGTCTAGAACTGTCTGTATTTTTAAATACACGTATATGCAATCTACCTTTCTATCAAATAAAAGTTATTAAAAAATTTGCACAGCTTCAAATAAAACCTTTAGTCTGAAATGGCAGAAGGCAGACTACGAGAGAGATACGTTTGTTCTTTCACAAAGTAATTAGGAGTGACAGAACGTGTTTGTTTTGTGGAGTGGCTGCATTTCAGAAGGTTTTACTTCTTGTATTCATCATCATCAATAGCAGTAGTACTGAAATGGCATGCTCTATTCTGGTCCACGTGCGAGTATTTCATTTTGTTGCTTTTCAAATTCATAATGTTAATCAAAACACGATATAAAATACAAGCATGTAAAGATTTTGGAGTAGTTTCGCTGCTGTAAAAACATAAACACAAAATCTAAATTACTCAACGATAACTGAAAATAAAAAATAAAAATGGCTGCAACAATCTTAAGTGACTCTAGCTATCTCATTATCGCAGGGTTAAATATCTATATATCGAATATAAAGAACTGTTTATATGTTGCATGTTGTTTTGTTTTGTTTGGAGGGTTGGGGGCAGATATTTAAATTGACGGTGGTAGAATCTTTCCGTTGGCAAACTGTTACTGATTAGATGTAAGATCCCTTCCAAAGCGAATCTAGAATTTTGAACAGTTAAACAGTCTGAGACAATAAAGGCAGAACAAAGAGCGGCATTACATACTCACAACATTACCTCTCACTTTGCCTTTCGTATATTCAAAGAAAAACTATAACATATCAGTTTTACCGTTGTATCTGACTAGACCTTCTAGTTTGGCTTGAGTTCAACAGGTATCGTGGGCTGATCCTTCTAGTTTGCTTTCAGTTTTTACAAGTATTTTGGGCTGATTCTTCTAGTTTGTTTTCAGTTTTACAAGTATTGTGGGCTGATCCTTCAAGCTTGGTCTCAGTCATACAGATATCGTGGACTGATCCTTCTAGTTTGGTCTCAGTCATACAGATATGGTGGGCTGATCCTTCTAGTTTGATTTCAGTCACACAGATATCGTGGACTGATATTTCTAGTTTGGTCTCAGGTACTGCTTCAAGTTGCCTTGGATTTGGTTCAGTAGATTTAATGACAAGTTAGATAGTTAATACCATGCTTATACTTGTAGGTCATGACACTGATTTTAAAATCACTCTTCAGCTTTTTTATGAATCCATTAATTCATTTCAAACTCTTAACCATCCTCTTTCACTTCTACTGCATTATCTTTGCCTTTTATCTCATTCAGAGAAAGGCAATTTATTCAAGTGTTATTAATGGCATCCATAATGTGATGGTTAAAACATATTTTATTGCCATATTAACAGCCCATGGGATCGTGCTACAAGTTTTCACGACTTAGCAACAGTCTGCTCCAAAATGCACAAGTTGGTGCATGAAAAGTGTCAAGGATTAACACTACGTGTTCATTCTTATGCATGTAAAACAGCCAATTTAAAGAAGAGAAAGGAAGAGGAAGAGTGAGACGATAAAGGGATTATGTGGCGGGTGTTGGAGGAGATCATCTAGTTTTCTTGAACAATTAATGACCTCATTTAGTATCTTGAATACTTTGATACAACAGGTCCATCTTTGTATTCAAAATATTGTCAGCTTTTAGAGACGAAGATTGAATAATTTATAATACAATACATCTGTCAGTCAAGATGGTTTGGTATCGAAAAACCTTGTTTGAAAGAAACAGAGATGATCGGGTTGGTTATTTGTATATTTCATTAGAAACCACTGTGTAGGGTGTTAATTTCTAATCAAAACGTGTACTGAACAAAACGATCCTTGTGAATCCGAAAAAGAATAATAGTTGAAAGCGATGTTCAAATCGCGCAAACACACGAAAGTAACAATGATTAAATAAATGTGGTAGGCCAAAGCAAATAAACAAAATTAATGTGTGAATGGTAGATTTATGAAAAGTTGGTCATTAAAAAACAATTCATAATAGGTATATGTTGAAAAACAAGACAAAAATACATGTATACTTTTACTCAGTTAATATATTTCATCTGACGTCTGTTAAGGCATCATTGAAAAGTAAAAATTATGTTTATTATAAAGAATAATGTTAAAGTAAAATCCCACAACTTGAGAATTCTAACACTAATAAATATATTACTCAAGAAAGCTGAGGATAATATTTCTTTATCTATTTGGTGAAAAAGTCTTTTTTTAAATGCTCAGAATAATGAGTTTAAATTTAATTTCGACAAAACAAGTTACAACTGGACGTTAAGCAGATTTTGCCAATATAAGAAAACAGATGAATGTGACAGAAATGGTATTAGCCAGTGGCGTCACTAGGGGTGTGTGGACCGTACCGGGTGACACCATCTGATGGGGTGACACCAAAATAACTGTCTATAAAATTTTTGTGCAGTGTTTTAGTAGAAATTTGTTATTTTTTTAAACAATATCCTTGTTGTTAGTTATAACCACACAAATATTTTTCCTTACATGTATTGTATCAATATACTTACAAAGCTAAAACGTGATGCTAATTTAGCAAGGATTCTGTGTGGTATGTTACAGAAGAAGGTCCATGGGGATGACACCAAGAGTTACCGCACTGGATAACACCAAACCCTAGTGACGCCAATGTTATTAGCAGAGCTGAAAATTAATATTTTAGCATTACGATGTGTCCATTGAAAGTTCCCTGTGTAAAAATGAAAGTTTCTAAAGCTAGTGAGAATAAGGAAGTGCATTAGAAAAATTTCTTCCGTACAAATAACGAAACAGACTTTAGCATATAAAAGAAACGTCAACGAATTCTTCTGCACCAAAAATAAAACATTTTTTATCATGTAAATATAAATAGTTAACCACGATGGAAAATAATGAAATCAATTCAATGTTTCCTTTTAAAACATTATTATGCATCAAAATATCTTTGGGAATCAATTTCATTAAACGTTTTTTTTTCTTCAAACGAATAGTTAAACACTAATATAATGCCAGTTTTAAGGAGGAAACATAGTCATTTTGAATAATTAAAGGAATAGAGTCAAGGGTAAAATAGGAGAAAAGAATATTTACATCTAGAAGGAATGTTAGAAGGCATAGAATAAAAAACGAGAAGCAAATACAATGTAGGTAGAAGCGGGTATAAAACAAAGCTTCAACTAAGAGTAAGATGGTTGCTTCGAACAAAAGAACGGATTACAACGGATTACAATACAGTAGTATAATTGCTTCATCAGCAAAATTTACTTCATGGAATTTTACAGGAGGCAATATCATAGAACACACACACACGCACGCACGCACGCTAACGCACACACACACACACACACACACACACACACACACATATATATATATATATATATATATATATATATATATATATATATATATATATATATATATATATATATATATATATATATATATATATATATATATATATATAAAAGTGATATGTCGAATAACAGTGCTTTCAATTGTATTGGATCCAACATGGGATCGCGTGTGTCAAGGATTGATTAAGAGAAATGCAATAAACTGTCAACGAACAGTGTAAAACTAGTTTCTAACTAGCCACGTTTTCCTGGATACAACAACCAGACTGGTAGAAAACAATCTTCATATAGACATCAACTCAAAACTAACAGATAGACACCGGTATCTTTCCCCAACCAGTTCTCAGCCAAAACACTGAATTCGGAACATTCCATACAGCCGGGCACTGAAGATACGCAGAATCTGCTTCATCGATGAAACATTAAAAAAAAAAGATCTGAAGAATTATCTGAACATTTGATTAACCGAGGTAATGACGAAGACCTGATAGCGGGAGTCAACCCAAAGGGCTCAACAAACAAACCGCAATGACCTACTAAAATATGGAGAGAAGGAAAAGGTTGATCGGATACCATTTATCCTGACCTACCATCCAGACAACCCTAAAGTAGGTAAAGTCATCGGAAAATACTGGCCCATCTTTGAATCGTGTGACATACGAAAGTTAATCCTCCCGAACAAACCTTTAGTAGCCTACCGGAGATCAAAGACCTCAAAGATATCCTAGTCAGGGCGAAGATATCCTAGTCACTAACAAGACCACCCTAGTAAATTTGGCTCTGTGGCGATAAAAGGTGCAAAACCTGTTAGCATATGATAGAGACCAGCATATTTTCTAGCACAGCAACTAGCGAAAAACGTGGTCCAAACGAAACGTGCAAAACAGACAATGTAATTTATCTCATCACATGCAAAATATGTAGCCTTCAGAGAAACTGAGCAGCTACACAAAATGATCTACCTACATAGATCTGATTGGATGACAAAGAAGCTGTACAGAAGTCCAGTCACAGAACACTTCTCCTTCCGTGGCCACACGTTCAGTGATATAATACTTATTGCAATTACTCACAATGCCAACTGGAGTTTCGAAACCAGGAAAGAAAAGGAATCTTACTGGATACGCCGCCTTAGAACATTGAAATCAAGCGGTTTAAACCAAGAAGACTTGAAAACTACAAACATGCACAAATAAAATAATCTGTATGCAGCCAGCACATTTTCTTTTAAATAATTTTCTATATTTGCTTATTAGTCACACAATTACCTATAATTACCTCTGAAAAAGACTCATTTAGAGTCGAAAGAGTTCAGGCTAGTTAGAAACTAGTTTTGCACTGTCCGTTGTCAGTTTATTGCATATATATATATATATATATATATATATATATATATATATATATATATATATATATATATATATATATATATATATATATATATATATATATATATAGATAGATAGATAGATAGATAGATAGATAGATACCGCCGTATGAAAAGTGAAGATATTACCAAATTTGAAACTGATTTCGATAAATCAGTCAATTTAAATGAAACACCGACGATAACTATCATACTTTAGACCAGTTATAGTGATTGGATAGAATTTAATCAAAACTTTGATGTGTCGATATTTGTAATGGAATATAAATATATCATTATGCAGGAAATCAGTATTATCGAGGTTTGCATCTAATCAAATAGATAAGAACAACAACCGAACATTACTATGCAAAATGTGCTTAAACCACTGTAAGAGAGCAGAAAAATTAAGGTAACACAAACTATCTTACAAAGTAAGAAACAGCGTTGACACCGTGTCAAATGAAGGTTCTGTTGACATCATAGGGGGTGTTGGAGAACAGAATTAGAAGTAAAACTAATTCTGTATAGTGTGTTCTGAAGGCGGTTTTAAAATGATAGACATTAACATGTTTGTGTATTCTTTGAAATGAACTTGAGTGAAAAGACATATCACATCTGAACCTATAGCAATTTAAACGCCAAATATAGAAACGTTTTTTATAACAAAAGTGAGAAATTCGTGGAATGCATGCTAGACAGAATTTGCATTTGCAGGATATATTGAATTAGAAAATGAATTTACAAGAGAGGTCTGGGAAGATTTTCATAAAACTATAATATGAATTAATTTTAATATTAAAGTTGGAATTTCTAGTGTTAGATAAATGCGCTGGTAAAAAATATAATTTTGTTTGTGAACTATTTAGTCAATGAAAACGGTTCATGGATTAATATGGATGATTTTGTAATAAGTTTGGAATACATGTTAACATTTTATAATTTCTATAATTTGGAGACCTGCTCAGAGCCAGTCAATCGTTTTTCTGACAATAATAATATAAATATAAATTTTAAAATATATCACTTGTTTTAAAACAAATCTGTAACTTCAATAATTAAGAAGAAATAGGGCTATAAAACCAAACATGAAAAATTAAATGTCAATACTGCCAGGCCAAATTCAGTATGAATATTTTTTTCCTTAAATAATAAATGCCCTAGACTGAGATGGTTTCATACTAAAATAATTCATTTGCAATAAATTAATTTTTTTTAAATGGAATTCCAAACGACCAGGTGCCCATTATGTGACTAATCCTTGGAGACTTTATCTCATCATTACGGAACTGTTCTAAAACTGAGTCATTATTTACTACATTTATTGGGTGGATAAGGACAGAGCTGGTGTTATCTTTTGAGAGAAATGATACTGCCGGTCGTGGGGTTTATTAGGAACTGAATAAACCTAACAATACAGAGCGAATACTTAATATATATATATATATATATATATATATATATATATATATATATATATATATATATATATATATATATATATATATATATATATATATATATATATATATATATCTGGCTACGGGATGGAGATCTTAATGGTTTCCAAGTTATGGCGACAATGGCAGATACAGGTATATTGGCGAAGGTAATTTAAAAGAAAAGAGAAATCTTTCTTTATTGCAACATTCAAAGGTAAATTCCAAGCATAATAAACCCATGCATCATTGTAAATGTGTATGAGTTCTATCAAGATATGAAAAAATATAGCGAGTAATCTCTGACCACCTCCACCCCTTCTCCCCCTCTCCCCCACCTATATGATTGGACTATATTTAATAAACAAATCGCAGCGTCTCACTCCGAAGAAATAAAGTGTAGCAAGTTTCATCTGGTTCTTGTCGAGTTTACATATTGTTCTTGTCACATCAACATAGATATCTCTTGCAATACAGTACATCATAATGCCAAATATAAACCCACACTATATCAGTGTAGACAGCATTGATCTTACAACTCATTGATGATCATGCACAGCTATAACAGCTACCATGTGACCAGTAATTAACCAATTATTTTTTTTTTGTAAAGTAATTCACAGTGAAATAATCATAACTAATTGTGAAAGTATTTCTAGTAAATTTGTTTTACATATTTGCTATGGTATAGTTATTGCACGCTTAAAAGAGTGTCATGAGAGCACAAAAACCGAATGACTATTTTTCTGCTTGTATGATGAATGAAAGATGTATACGATAGAGGGAAATATTTTGTAAAAGTATAAAATCAAAAAATTCTGTGCAGCACCATTGCCAACATGAAGTTAAACAAGACATAATTTTCATCCAATTTTCATCCAATGATTTGTATGTGTCAGTAGCCCAAATCATTAAAGCACTGGTCTTCAAGAAATACCGATAAACTTGGTGGTCATAAGTTTGAACCTTCAAAGACCTTATTTACAAATAAAGCATAATGTTTTACACGAAGTCAAGAAAAAATTCAAGACCTTTGTGGCCACATGTAAAGAGTGGCATTAATGTTATTTTACTGGTTCCTATCACAACCGAGATGCATGGCTTATTAGCTGCATAATTGTGAAACTGCAGGTAGCTCAGGCCCTTGCAAATATATATATATATATATATATATATATATATATATATATATATATATATATATATATATATATATATATATATATATATATATATATTATTTTTTTTTTTTTTTTTCATGACACCAGATAGTACTTCACACTGATAGTTTAAGATTGGTATTGTAATGGATGATAAATGTTTCCCACAGGATTATGTTGAAAATCAAAATTATATGTGGATTATCAGCAATGTAAGTTTAGTTTTGATGGAGATGTTGGTGCTGCTGGTTTTCGTTGCCTTCTTTGGTACAAAGACTATTTCTAGTTTTAGATGTACTGTCACTTATTTTTTCTATTGACTCATACCCAGTAAAGTTATTTCCTTTAGATAAAGTGTGGTAGTGGTAGTCATTTGATCAGTATTTACAAGTTCATTTCACAATAATAGACTATTTTCAATTATGACGA